>PKMM01044379.1:640242-675899 GCA_002933915.1 Eutrema heterophyllum | reverse complement strand
TGTGCGCTCGGATTGATATAACCTCTTCAACCTCTCTGTTAGCGGCAAATACCACATCCGTTTATGTGGAACTGGTACTCTGCCACCCGTTTCCTGATACCGAGGTTTCTCACAAAAACGACACTTGAGACGGTTTTCGTCCTTTCTCCAGTAAATCATACAATTGTCGATGCACACATCTATCATCTGATACGGCAATCCAAGACCAGCTACAAGTTTCTGAACCTCGTAGTATGAAGCCGGTGATATATTATCTTCAGGTAAAATACCTTTCACAAAATCAGCTATCGCATCCACACAATCCTCCGCCAAGTTGAAATCGGTCTTTATAGTCATCAACCTGCTTGCAGTTGATAAAGGCGATATTCCCTCTCTACATCCTCCGTATAGTGGAAGCTTAGCTTCATCTAAAATATCAAAAAACTTCCGAGCTTCCAAATTAGGTTCCTCTATTCTAATACCATCCTGAACATACGATGGTACGTTTTCACGAAACGCATCATTCACCATTTGAACGTTTGCATCTACTTCCGGTGTTGGTTCCTCTATCCTACCCGAATAATTAAAACTACTACAATGATGTTGCACCATTGAATCAGTTTCTCCGTGCGTATACCAAACCTTGTAACCCGTCATAAACCCATTCCTATAAAGGTGATTCCATACTTCCTTAATAGAGACTAATCTACGATTCCGACATTTAATACATAGACAATACAATTTACCGTATTCCGACGTCATGCTATTGTTTGTCGCAAATGTCATGAATTCCTCAACACCTTGTGCATACTCATCCGTCAGTTGATTCGTCGCTGGATCTTGTCGTGGTCTATCCATCCACGATCGAAAATAATCATAAGGGTTTTGATTTGAAGAAGACATTTTCTAAGTTTTTTTTTGTGTAAGTTGTGAATGAGGGTGAAGAGATATTTATAATGTATTTTCTGCGTATTTCCGACCGGTTTCCGACCTATTTCCGACCAATTTTATAATCGCAAACGGCTATAAAACGGCTAAGGCAACGGGCAGATTAACGGATCTATTTCGTCAGAATTTGGTCTAGAATTCCGACCAATTTCCGACCAATATAAGNGGAATTTGGTCTGGAATTCCGACCAATTTCCGACCAATAAAAGGCTAATGCAACGGTCATATTAACGGATCTATTTCGTCGGAATTTGGTCTGGAATTACAGACCAAATTCCGACGAACTTACATCGGTCTCTAACTCGTCGGAAATTGGTCGGAATTCCAAACCAATTTCCAACCAATAAAATTTCGTCGGGAATTCCCGACCAATTTGGGACGGATCGTTTTTCCTCGGTATTTCGTCGGAAATTGGTCGGGAAATTCCGACAAAATTTTATTGGTCGGAATTTCTGTCGGGAATCGGGTTGTTTTCTTATATGTGATAATACTACGTTCATAAGAAGGTTTGATCGATTTAGAAAACTAATTTAGGAAACTAATTTTAACAATGTAATGGTGATTCAATTGTAGATTTGGAGTGGTTAGAAATCAATTTTTATTTTATTTTTTATGTTTGAACCAAGAATCGAGTATTTCCATCTACATATATCTCCATTGTGTTTTTTTTTGGGATCACTGTAGATAATTTAAACCCTCATTTTTGTGTCGGAGATCATCTGGGTTTTACATGAAATTATTCCTGTAAAATAACACTATTTTCTCTACTGGTTTGATTAGAAATACAAAAGAGTTTTTTTTTGTTGACGGTAAATACAAATAAGTTAAATTAAACATTTTTGAATAAAACCATTTTTTAAACTAGAATAAAAAGAAAACATTTAATGAGTCGCATAAATAATATAGTATAATCGCGCGTACCATTACCTAGAAATTCCTGCACTCAATTGTCAGATAAATAAATAAGAACTAGAAAAAACTATGTACCAAACATAATCCATCATTTAGTTACGTAGAAAAGGATTACTACTTGTAAACTAAAAATACATAGATCATTCGCTTCATGAGAATATTACCAACAGCATCAATTCATCAAACTATTTTCACCATATAAGTGGATGATTAAACATTGTAGTGTCAATACTGTTTTGACAATAAAAAAGAACAAAAATCAATTTTTTCAAGCGAATCAGTTCTATCATTTGTGATGTATATGGTAAGTCTATGTTTCGGTCACCGATCTCTTCGAGTCTTTGTTCCCTTCAATATAGAAAAAAAAGAATATGATGCCGCATTTTTCAAAATATCAAAAGCATATATCTCAAGAACAATACATTTAATGCGACTAAATCATTCTTCCTTTCTCGTAAGCCATTTCTTCTTTGTATCAGATTTCCGGCGTACTTCATGAAGGCACCTCCATGCCGGCACCAGAAGTTGTCAGAGTCAGGGAACGTAGTTTCAGCTTACAAATTGGCATGAAAAAATACTCGGTGGAGGGAACGAGTTCATCTGCATGGTCAAACTCCTTTCACTTCAAGCCCTTACGATGAGCACAAATATCTCATGCACAAGTTGTAAACGTGTTTGTGTTTTTAGATAAAAGAACATATTTTCATTATTGCACTATTTTTGTATTGGCCTCAGAAGAGGGTACAACTCTGGTCATTTTACCATCATACAGACGCCTTCAGATCCCAGGGCACATCCTGACAGTACATGGAGCAAGAACTTGCTTTCTGCAATCAGCTTTTGTAGAGAACCTCTCAATTGTAGAAAATGTTTTACCGAGTTACAAATATCTTTCATTTTGTTTCCATAATTGCAATGATATATCTGGAAAAGTTTATTTCTATGCCTTAATGGCACATTCTGGTTGATTTCTCTATTTGTATAAAAGTAACAAATATCTTACATTTTGGTGATGCTCTATCTTGGAAGAGAGACGACTCTCTTAACAAACTTGTCTAAGACTGAAATTTGTATATTTCAGAGTTTGTGACTTCCCAGTTCTTCAAATTATAAGCCACACTCCAAATCTCGAAGTTCTCACCTTGGTAAATTATCAGAACTACATCTAACTTATCCAATTCTTAATACGTATTGTTCTTGCTGATAATAATGTTCTTTTCTTTTCCAACTTTTATGTGGTATTTGCATGATGCAAATGGTGTAGCTGAGGTGTCAGTTAGGATTGTTGATAGACATGCTTTTATGAATGCCTTATCCAGAATTACTATCAGATGAAGAATGCCATAGCTATACCCTTTCATTGTTTGTTTCTTGTGTCAAGTGAATAAAACTAGTTAAAGTGCAAAGTATATGAACATTAAAATCAAATAGCATCAAACAGGTTTTCCAATTTTTGAACTGATGTTGTTGCGTTCTGTCTCCAATTCATGTTTGTGTTTCAGAACCGACAATTGCATCATGAAATTTTGCGATCTGTTTAGTTGTAGCAGATGCAAGAGCTAATTGGTCATGTGGTATACCATGGGTTTCAAGGGATCATCTAACAAGATGGGGGGTGTTTGGAATTGTGATTCTAGACCGGTACAATCCTACCGAATCCTTGGTATGCATACATTACAATATAACTTGGCAAGGGTTTCACAAAGGGAGACTTAGCTCTCATGTAAAAGGTTATTTCCCGAGTTACTTCACTTGAGGAACTGATGAATGAAGGATCATGCTTCAATTTGGGAATCTTCTGTATAGCTACTCACTATGTTGTCTCTAAATGTATGTACTTCATGCCTGAATATACAAGAAAAAATGGCCAAATACACATGTTTTAGTTATTGGAGGATGTCATCTCATCACGTACACTTATTCATTGGATTGACAATCCATCGGATTCGCTGCTAACAGGAGAAAGTTTCTGTTCAATGCTTGTCATTTGTTAACGGACATCTTAATTAAGAATTCATCAAGTGGTAAACTTTGTCCAGTGTAAAAGAAGGATAAGTGCCTAAACCATACTCTTATTGGTGTAAAACACATTCTTGAAATGAAAAAAGCAACAATATCATAAAGATGAAAAGCATTGCAATTAGAATACAACATAGCACCAGAAGTCTTTGATCTTCAGAAATTAGCATTTACAGAAACATGAATATTCTTCAACTACCGTACAAGCTTGGTTAAGTTGTATTCTATCTCTTAACCATTTAGTAGACATAAGGGAAAATGGCGAGCCGGTTAGCCGGATAATTCTCAAACTTCCGGAGATACCACTGGTGAGTTTCTCCAGCCGCCAAAGTAAGATTCCCAACCTACAAAAAAAAAACAAAACCAAACAATAAAGACATGAATACAGTTTCTCTGAATCCAAACAACCTTTAGAAACAAAACGTTTCATTAGTGACTTTCAAATAACAAAGTGCTCCGTACCACAAAACTAAAGAGTAACCAGATCGTTATATCTGTTCCTCCACTCGCAATCAGAAAGCCCGCGTACAAAACCTAAATTTCAGAGCATCATATCATTAGCGAAGAGAAGGAAAGAAAAACATGAAGATATCTAGTAGGGAGGTATCATTACGATTTCTGCCAAGTAATGTGGACTAGAGACGATCTCAAACCAATCTCCGTGCGGAATTATGTACTCGTTCGCTTGGCTAGGATTTTCCCGGAGCGATCCCTGCATTTATATTTTTGTATAAGGATCTTAAACACACAAACAATGAGACAAAATCTTATAACTTACGAGAATTGCGTGACAACGGCGTTGATGTAACCATCCCCAGAGAAAAATGACTCCACCAATCAGCTGGCACGACCCTAGCTTCATCAGAGGGCTTATAGACAACAGTAAATCAAACTCAGGGGCTGCGGTATGGCTTTTTCCTTTAGCAATGAACTCCACCACTTGATTTCCGGCGAATCTTGCAACCTCTGGAGCGATACTGGAGCAGAGTGATAAAGGCGCTGCTGTATAGAAACTAAAAACCCAAATTAAAGCCAATCAAACTATAGACATCTTAAAATGGGCGGAGTTTTATTGAGAAACTTACAACCATCCAGCGAGATAACCAAGAATGTGAAGTCGAGCAGAAGGGCTATACTTGAATACATAGATAGACTCTATAAGGCGTCTTAAAACTTGGATTTCCATCAGAAGAAGTAGAAACACTGCTCGCCACACTTTAAACCGATGCTCGACAGGAGTCAATTGTGATTTATAAAAGTAGAAAACCTGGGAACCTCCGGTTAAGTGGCTTGCAATGTCGGAAAACTGGAACTCCTCAGACGATAAAGGCGCCATTTTGACAGCATAAATCCAAGTGGTAGCGAGCAGAAGAGTCGTCCACGCCACTCCGATAACATAGAAGTGAGCAAAGAATTTCTGAGGAACTGTCCACTTCTGCATCAACAACAAAAAGGCAACAAGCAAGAGGAGGATCTAAGGGTCTGACAGATTTACAAAACGGAAAACTTGGAATTACTAGAATTTATTTCATAAGCAACCGAAACAGAGCAGTTCTGAAACTAAAACTAAAACCTGAGATTCAAACTAAAAGTAGCATGCATGCTTTTCATTGGGAGACTAAACAGTTTCAGTCGGATTATACAACAAAAGGATTATCACAAATCGGATTTGAGGGTGGAGAAATATACAAAACCGAAAACATCCGAATACAAGAACAAATTGTAATCAAATTTCAAATCCTTTCCACAATCAGAGTTCTGAAACTGAAATATTCAAACTAAAAATAGCATGCTTCTCACTAGGAGCCTTAAATTATCAATCGGATTTGCAACAACAGATAATTAAAGGTCGAGAGACTAGAAAATCAAACTTCAAATTTCACAGCAACCAAAACGAATCAAAATCAAACTTCCAATTTCACAGCAATTGAATAAATTATCCAGATTTGAAAAACAAGTTGTAAACTTTGACGAATACCGTAAAAACTGAGAATGAGGAAGGTGAGTAAAAACCTGAGACGACGGCTGAAGAATCTTGCCTCTCCTGGCGAAACCCAAAACGAGTTCATGAAACGATCCAAGCTTGGAAATGGGTATCGAAGCGATCACCATAGGAAGTATAGCAGCGATCCAAGCGGCTCTAACCAACCAAACAATCTCTAATTTCATTTTTTTTTTCTTCTTCGTCTTCTTCTCTCCAGATTGTCAATGGTTTAAAACCCTCTGTAATCACACAATTGCGGCGAAATCAACTTAAAAATCAAAACTTTCCATATAGGAGATTGCTGGAAACAGAGGGCAGAAGGGAAAAATGAAATATGCAAAAAAATGGAAAAATTAAAATCGATTGAAAAGGAATGAAATTTGCGACGGGGAAGTTAAGATCTCTTTCTTTCTATTTTCTTCGAATTTCGTGCGAAAGGGAAAAACCAGTTGTGAAGTCACTTTGTTGGGTCCTTTAATTACATGACTTCGCTTCGACCACAATCCACCACGTTGGAATCGATTTCAATGTGTTATGTTGTGATCCAAGTCAATGGATGGAATTAAATTAGGTTACTTACGTACAGTGTTGCAATTAATGTTGGTTTGGTATTTTATTTGATTATTAGTCTCCATAGTTTTAAACAGCTGTCTTTAAAATAATCAAATAGATAGACGAACTCAATATAAAATTTATTAATTATAGGAATGAATGACAATTGAAAAATTTACGGCGTCAAATGTATGGAATCAACGTTTGATAGAAACATTACTTAAAAAGTTCATTTAGACATTGTATCGAACATCTAATCTACAATATTATTTATGAAACCAAAAACTATCAAATCTCTTAAAAATTTCTAATCCGATAGTGTACGTAGCTTAAGACTAAACAGTTATTCGATCACTGTCCTAGATTTCCATTCGTGCGCTCGTCAAGGATTTGGTTCGCTTGCTTTGATCATCAGTTTTGTATGTGTTTTTTTATATGGACTTAATTGGTTGCTGAAATCTCTTCGGGGGCTTTTGCTCTAATCATGTGTTAGTTTGGGTTTCGTGAGTCTAGTTTTATAACCTTCACTGTATTTGGATTCAATCACGAATCGTGCAATAAATCTAAAATCTAAAATTAATTCTCTAAAATCTCAAAGGAGGAAACTTACCTTCAGTGAGAGACCACCGAACACTAATAGAAGAGACGACGCCGGTGATGGAGACGACGCTGGCGACAAAAACAAAACCGGTGACAGATCGATGGCTCGATGCGATGGAGATGATGTGAGAACGAGAAAAAATTGTAAAGATTTTAGACCAAAGAAAAGAAAAAAAAAAAAAAAAAAAAAAAGGGTAAAGATATCTTATACTATAGACTACTTTATAACTTAAATCAAAGGCATAAGTGTAATTAAGCCATCCAACTTCTTTGTTTTTTTTTTTCAAAGTTCCGTGCCTCATCCTCATCTAGTTCCCAACACCTCCTGTAGTCGGAACCTGGGCACCGATGCTGGAATCCGAGCTTTGTTACTCTGATGAGGTAGAAGACGTAAGAGCCGTTGAAAGTGGCGGGGGAAGATCATTGAGGGAGAGAAGGCGAAATCCAAAATACTTGGACTAAGTCTTCTCATGTTTTATATTTCTTTATTTTCGCAAATAACTAAGCCTTCTTTGACTCCTGAATTGTAGGATCAGAGTAAGCACATGTTTTTCCATTTTTTGAGATTTGCTTTCAAGTTTGTAGGAACGATAGTTCCATTTGCTTCTATAAAAAGAAAAGCCAAAAAGAAATAAAGGCAGATTGAATTTGCCAAACACTTGTGTTCTTTGTTATTAGTTACAAATCTCTTGCCTTCTGAAGAGGGACCGCATCAACGTGGTATCAGAGCACTATCATTTTTTTTTTCTTTTCTAAACACAATTCACAATTACTCTCCGGAGATCTAAGCGGAAAGGAAAGCATGTCGTAGCTCCGGACTTCTCCGTCGAGCCGATGGCAAGTACCAAAGATCGTTTGGATGAGTTGGAGACGAGTAGTGGTATGATGCAGGATGAGAACAAGAAGGTGACCAGCGCCATGATGGATATGAAAGGTGAACTTGACGAGAAATTTTGAAGGATGGTGGAAACGTTTTCCCGTTTGATGGATGCCGTGACCAACAATCGTGATGAGGGAGGATCGAACGCTTCACGAGGAAGCCGTCGACCAGAGGGCATTCTACCAAACGCCTCGAGCCACCGTGGAGAGCAGATCAACCCTTTCGCAGCAGCGACACCGACCGGTAATAGACATGTTAAGCTTGATTTTCCTCGATTCTCGGGCGGAGATCCAACAGACTGGGTGAGCAAAGTCAAACAGTACTTCGACTATCAGCAAATGCCGGCTGAACAGCAAGTGAGCTTCACTTCATTTCACCTCGACGGTGTAGCAAATGAGTGGTGGGAAGCGATATCGAAGTCCCTTCGGGAAGATCAAATCGCGATTACGTGGGAGGTATTTGAAGAGGAGTTGTGGGAGAGATTCGGTCTTACGGATGGTGAAGATTTCCATGAAGCACTTTCCCGTGTGCGTCAAACTGGATTCTTGAGCGACTACCAACAAGAGTTTGACTCCTGAATTGTAGGATCAGTGTAAGCACGTGTATTTCCATTTTCTGAGATTTGCTTCCAAGTTTGTAGGAACGATAGTTTCATTTGCTTCTATAAAAAGAAAAGCCAAAAAGAAATAAAGGCAGATTGAATTTGCCAAACACTTGTGTTCTTTGTTATTTGTTACAAATCTCTTGGCTTCTGAAGAGGGACCGCATCATACTCCGTCGCAAAAACTAAACCAAGAAATTCGAAGCCAAAATTATTATTATAATAAAATGGTAATAAAATAATATTATTTGGGAGAATTGGGTATTTTGGGCGGATATACCGATCGGGTTTTAGGGAATCAAGTTTTTTGTTCGGTTTAATTTTGTTTGGTGGTTTGGTATCTGGTTTAGATCAAAAACCATTAAAACCGACATTTATGGGTGTATACGTTTAGAGTTTTTGTTCAGGGGGAAATAAGTCTTTAACTTTTATTTCGTAGGGATTTAGAATATGGTCATAGTTTGAGAGACATATGGAGGGATGCGATAATTCTCGTGGGTTAATAGATCATCTACCCAAAATAGTTAGGGTTTTATGAGTGGATGGGGGTTTTAGCAGCCAACCCATTTTTTTCCTATTCATTTTCTTTTATTTACTTTATTCATCCTCAAAGATCATCATCATCTGCTCCGCCCACAAGAGCCTGTCTATTGATTTTTCAGAGGCATAACCGCATACTCTTCCCGTCCGCCTCTGATGAAATCTGAATCGCCGATCAGACAAGCATTTCCGACGACTGTTTCAACGTATAACATCAATCATTTTAAGCAAATATGGCCCTGTTCGTTTCGCAGTCGCTTGTCGCTGGAGATAGCGACTAACTCATGTTTGCTTTGCAATCGCTGGCGATAGCGACATATTTCAGAGATTGGTCGCTGATTTAAAATTTTAAAACGCTAAATTTTTCAATGACATAAGATTTTATCGATGTAGCTGGCGACTGCGAAACAAACAACAAAACATATTTGTGGGGTGAAAATCTCGGCCCAGTAAAATAGGCCTAGTAAACAACGACAAAAAGCACAGAGAAGTGAAAAACAAACTTGAGGTGGAAAGCCGAAGTGAAAGGCACACGTCACTTACGATCAAAGAGTAATAAATGCTAAAATGTCAGTCAACCCCGGAATGACCAAACATTAGTTCAAACCGGTGATTAAAGACGCCTGAACGTAACGGCCGAATCCTTCGAATTAAAGACCATTCATGGGGAATCAAACGGAGTAAATGACAAAGCTAAATACGGACTCGGAGTATAAAAACAAGAGCAAGGGCAAGGAACAAGATAACTTCTCCTTCACACAATTAACACTACACACTAAACACTTATCATTTTTCTGTGTACTTATTCTTGTAAAACACTCTCGCGGACGAAATAAACAGCTCAATTTACTTCGCATTCCTTGTCCATATTGCTTCTTGATCCATTTAGCTCACTCCGAGCAATACATTTTCTGTTTATTGCTCAAAAGCCCGTCGAATCCTCTGTTATTAAAGATAAGACAAAGTCTTTCGACAATTCCTATTTACAATTTTTGACCGTTGTATTTCCATCTACAACAATATTGTTAATCGCCAGCTCTAGTCAGTGCCTCTGTTAGCTATCACCAGCTAATGCGAAATGAACATATGGCCAAATGTATGATATTAGTTCATTCGTTCATATATTACACCTATCAAATATAACGTAGAGCACATTCATGAATATGTAAAAAAATATGTACTAAACAGTCTGCATATGTACATATATGTTAACGCACAATTTGTAATTATCATAATTATAGGCTACATAAAAGATCTCCAAATCCTAAACAAAAGGAATCTGTAGATAATTTCCAAATTTACAATCATCATCACACAGAAAGTACAGCTTAATTTGTTGCTCATTATGGAAATCTTAACTAATACACAAATTTACAGTCACTATATAAACAAACCATGTTAACACAATCAACATTCAAAACTTACAAAAAATTGAAAAAAACTAAACAAAAATCTTTGCATCTTTTCTTTTTTAAAACATGGAGAGCAAAATAGCGGCAATGTTGGTGACATTGATGATAGTGATGGTGATGGGAAACATTCTGATTCAAACAGATGCTCAGAAAATCCCTTTTATAAAATGTTATCCAGCTTGTCTTATGATGTGTAAAACTGAGTCAAAGTTCCAAAGTATCTTTCGTGTCCATTTACGTGTACCAAAACCTGTCTTCAACAATCTTTTCTACAAACTTTTTCTTCAAACAAAATTGATGATTCTCATTATTTTTGTAAACTCGGTTGTGCAACTCATCATTGTGTTTCCCTTTCCTCCCTCCAAAATCCGAGTAAGTTTTCACTTCTTGTATATATATATATTTTTTTTCTTTTTGAACCTTTTCTTTTGTAAAATTCATATAAAAATATTATGAATTTCCACGATTACAAAAAGAATTTGAAATGAGTGCAATGATTTCGATTCCTAACCTAATGCATGCAGTATTGTGATTTGTTGGTGTTTGATTTATGGACAGATGTGGAGAGAGTCTCAGCCTGTGTAGATTCATGCTCAAACAAGTGTACCAAGGAAAATTAGCCTGTGTAGATTCATGCTCAATTAACATGTGTATCAAGGAAAACTAGAAGCGATGTTATTATTATTATTTTTTTTTACAAGAATCGATGTCTAAATAAAAAGATATGAACCATTTATTTTGTATCAATTCACATTTAAAGCAAACGAGAATTCTTTTTTATTCCATATATTTTTTGTCTTACAAGAAAATTAAATTGATATAACCGGAACATAAAAAGTAAGGTTTGCACAAAAAAGAATTTTTTTTAAATACAGATTAATGCTTAAATAAAAAGAGCTGAAGAAATAGTTTGTACCAACTAGATTTTCAAATAAAATGAGTACTTTGATATATATAGTTTGCCTTACAAACAAATCAATCGATAGAACCGTCGACCCAATAAAGAGTTAAATTGATAAAGGAGAAGATGGTTAATAATCCTCATAACCTATATATATGACCACATACGACAGCAATTTGGATTTTTTCTTTCTACTGAATTTCTACTAAATAAAAGGGCCTTACAAAGAACCCATTACACATATATAGGCCTAATTACACACACATAGATAACACAGACTCAGAAACAAATACATTAATTTTTATTAATAAATATTGATTTTTTGTAACATCTATTTTTATTTATATAAAATCTACAATTACAAAGAAAGTACAGAAAATAATAAAATTACAACCAAAAACATAACTAAAATTTTGATAGAAAATAATTTTTGACGATATTTTTCTTCGATAAATTTTACTCGTTAATAGAGTATCAACTCTGTTATTTTCTTCTTTATAATCGTCTTTGATCTGATGCAATCTTCATATTTGGCTATCACCCATATGATGGAACTCCAAAATCTACGTTGCATAAACACTTCAAATACCCGTTTTCTTTGTTGTATTACGTACATTGGCCCGTTTCCAATTTATATTTAGAAATATTATTCGATTAAGAACCCATATACTGATTCTTTCGATATAATTTTTTTTGGGACCACCAATTTTTAACAAATCTACGAATATCGCCATACAACAAAGAAAGTGCATCTTTGGCTCCGAAACATCGTCTCCTCCATGGTGGTTCTTTCCAAAGCAGAGCTGTTATTAATCAAACGAACGCTAAACCGTTCCAATTTTAACTAGTTAATGTCGGTTAAGGAAAAGATTTTATAAACTCTTACACATAAACTTAACTTAATACTCTTAAGCATATATTTAACTTAATTACGATATAGTATGAATCATCGTCTTAATTATGCATTGCTACTGTTAGACTATATATAGATATGTACGAATATACTACATGATTAGGGTTTCCTATGTAAATCTATATTTAGTCCTTAATAAGATATGGAGGGCATCGAGCTCTACCACATTAATACAAACTTACATGGTATTAGAGCTTCTTTCAAAACCCTAGCCGCTTTCAATTCTCGACTTCCGCTTTTTCTTCTCTTCTTTTTCTTCACGTCTTCTATGCATCTCTCCTCCTTTACTCTTCTTCTTTTTTCATAGTCACTCTCTATTCTCTCTCTAATCAATGGCCGCTACAGGAACCAATGATAAACCCTTTGGGTTTGCTCAAATCCGAGCCTACATACCCATTATATATTCTTGATCTCAACAAGCTCAATTACGACACCTGGAGGGAGCTCTTTGAGACTCACTGTCTCACCTTTGGAGTTGCAGGTCACCTTGATGGCACCTCATCTCCCACTCCGACAAATGAAAAGGAATGGAAAGAACGAGACGGACTCATCAAGATGTGGATGTACGGAACAATTTCCGAATCCATTCTCGACATAGTGTTGAAGACAAAGTGCACGTCTCAGGAACTATGGAAGTCTCTCAAAAATCTATTCCGGGATAACAAATAAGCTCGCGCGCTGGAGCTTGATCATGAACTTCGCACCCTCACCATGGGCGATCTTGATCTTGCCGAATACTGCCGCAAGTTGAAGAAGACATCGGACCTTCTCGCCAACGTTGATGCTCCTGAGCGTAGCGTACACTAGTTATGTACCCCTTCAATGGTCTCTCCGACAATTTCGATAGCATTATAAACGTTGTTAAGCACCAGAACTCTTTTCCCACATTTGCAAAAGCTCAATCAATGCTCGACGGGGAAGAAAAACGCTTAGCGAATCAGATCAAACCTCAACCAGTTCATAACCAACATTCATCATCTCCAACCGTTCTTTACACCAACTTGGAACAAGAACAGCCTGCTCAACGTTACAACAATCAGTCTCAGGGTCAGCAGGGTCGGGGGTACAAAATAGGGGGTGTGGAGGACGCAACAATCGCGGAAGAGGATGCAACAGCAACTCGTGGCCACAACAGTACAACTATCTGCCACAGTGGGGCTACATACCACCACAATGGGGTTATGGAGCACCGCACTACCCACCGTATCCATCACCTCTGGTTTGTTTTCCCAGTCCACCATCATACTTGCATCCTCCTCCGAATGGTCTTCTCGGACAGCATCCGCCACCTCCACTACACAATGAGGCTCACGGGATCCACACAATCTCTCTGTCGATGTCATCTCCTCAGTACCTCCCTTCTGAAATCACGAATGCTTTCTCGTCCATGACGTTACAAAACCCTGGAGACTCCAATTGGTACATGAACACATGCGCTACAAACCACATTACGGCACAGCCAGGTACACTACGTTCCACTTTTAATTCGAGCGTTAATCCTTTAGTCATGGTCGATAATGGATCCTTTGCCCGTGTAACAAACCTTGGTCATGACACTATTCCATCATCACATCGTCCACTGCATCTTAACCGTGTCTTGGTTTGTCCATCATTTGTGAAGAATCTTGTTTCTGTTCGCCGTTTTACTATTGATAATCAGTGTTTAGTTGACTTTGACCCGTATGGCTTTTGTGTTAAGAATCTGGTAACCAAGACCTAACTACTCCGATGTGACAGCTCCGGACCTTTGTACTCGGTGACTCCAACGACAATGGCAGCTTCACCTCTTCCTTTGATCTCCTCGTCATCAAGCGCCACAATATGGCATCGTCGTCTCGGTCACCCGGGACACTCTGTTCTCTCTTCACTTGCTTCGTCTGGCGTTTTATCATTCACTAAGACTGACTTGACAAATTTGTGTCATGCATGTCAACTAGAAAAACATGTTCGTCTCCTGTTTTACTCATCTTCTTTTTGTGTTGCTGCACCTTTTGACATTGTGCACTCGGATATTAGGACCTCTCTGGTTTCATGTTTGGGGGAATAAAATATTATGTCATCTTTCTTGATCAGTTTTCTAACTTCGTATGGGCTTATCCTCTTCGGAAAAATAGTGAAACTTTCAGCAAATAACTTCACTTTGCAGCCTATGTTCGGACTCAGTTCCAGCGCACTATCAAATCGCTTAAATGTGACAATGGAGGAGAATACAAAAAACCGTGTGTTCCTCGATCACCTTACTTCTGTAGGCACCACCACTCGCTTCTCATGTCCATATACTTCACAACAAAATGGGTGCGCCGAACGAATGCTTCAAACCATCAACAATCTCATCCGAGTCATGCTCTTACAAGCTCATATGCCACAAGAATTTTGGGCCGAGGCTCTTCACACAGCCACGCATCTTCTCAATATACTGCCATCAAAGTCAATTAACGATCGGGTTCCTTTCACTGCATTGTTTGCTTGGCCGCCGACTTATCATCATCTTCGAGTCTTCGACTCGTTATGCTATCCCAACTTAATCGCCACGACATCACATAAGTTGGATAAGCGGTCTTCAATGTGTGTCTTCCTTGGCTACCCAACAGACCATAGAGGATATCGTTGTCTTGACTTGAAGACCCACAAGATCATCATCTCACGCCATGTCACCATTGATGAGATGACGTTTCCCTTCGGCCAATCACCTGTTCCACGAACACAAGTCCTCGTCTTTGATCCTCAGGTTGATGCACTTCCTCCACCGATAGAGCGCCAAACATCTCCTCCTATGCCATCAAGTATTTTCGGTGTTTTTCGAGTCTTTTAAGTCTTTGTAGGTTAATGTACGAGTTAAGCTATTTTGGAGCATTTGGAGGCTTTTGGAGTCAAACTGATTGAAGTGGAATTGAAGCCAAGTTGAACAAAGAAGAGTGCCCACGTTTTTGCCTGGTGTCGATCGACACTAAGTCAGGATGTCGATCGATACCCTTGTCGATTTCACACAAAGAGCTTTTTGGAAGATTTGCGATTTGGCCCAGAATTTCCCAAAGTTTTCAGAATTACTCCAACTCGTGTTTAAGTATTATTAATAGGTTTTTCAGCCGTCTGTTCAGGCTACACAACTCTTATTTATGACTTTTGAGAGAGATTAGTTCCAAAGCTTTTGGGGAGACAATTCTGAAACTCTGTTCTTTTGAGAGAAGAATTCGAACCTCCTTTGTTTCTTTACTGATTTCTTATATGCAATCTATTTCAATCATGTTATTTGTTTTATCTACCACGTCTGAGTAGTTTGCTTGTTAGGTTTAGGGATTTTCAAAGGTTAGTCATGGATTGTTAAAGTTGATTGAATTTGTTAGCCCATCTTATAGTTCTTCATCTTGGATTGTGTTTAATGCTTATTCTAGAGTCATGAACTAGAATTAAGATCTTAGCTTAATTGGTAGATGCGAAAGTGTTGTCAATTGCTTGAACTATCTTTGATAAGCAAAATAACATAGTACTGAACTATCTTTGATAAGCAAAATAACATAGTACAAAGAAATTTGGCTTAGGTATTTTGTGAACAAATCGAACTTGTCCATTAATGCTTGTTTAATTGCTTGAATTTGCAAAGAAACTTGGGATTTTAGGATTTAGACATAGACAATTCACGCAGCGAAAGTTGGTGAATTATATCATAGTGATTCGAGTTCTAGAACGGTTCTTCATTGAAATCCTAACTACTATATAATTTACAATTCTGACTTTCCAAAGAAATTTCCTTAGCTTAGCGTTTGTTTCCAATAGAATTAAAACCAATTTTCACAGGCTTTCAGTTGTTTTATTTGCTGTAACTTTTATACTTTACAATATTTTCCGCTTAGCTTGATTTGAACCGACAAATTTGCAGTGCAATATTAGGTCTCTAGGGACTTGATACCCTTTATACTACTTCTGCTTTTCTGTGCACTGGCAAGGTATTTCAAGATAAAACTAGACCGATCAGTTTTTGGCGCCGTTGGCCGGAGACCTTTTTAGTTGCCTACAGATTCTAGTAGTAGAATTTTGTCTAAGCTTTTTAAATTTTTGTTACTGATGCGATCGGATTGGTTCTCCGAAACTTCAGTTTTTAAATTTGTAAACCTAAAAGCCTGCAAGTGCACATATGAGCGTTGTAGTACTTAAGGTATCGATCCACAGGGAGGGAATGCTGTTATGCGAGACCTTAGAAAGAGAGTTAGTAAGGAAGTCTAAAACGATAATAAAGTTTATGGTTTTTGTCACGGAACGAGTGCTGGAAATTTAAACTAAACTAAGCGAGAAAATAAATAAGCGAGTAAATAAACTAGTAAGCAAAGCGATATCGGAATTTAAACTAATCTAAGCAAGTAAATAAGAAAGCAAGTAAGCAAGTGAATAATTGAAAGCGAGGCTATATATAAATAAACTAAGCGTTGGGCAATCAGAAACTCTCTAGGGATCATGGCCGAAAATCATAAGGGTTTTGCTAGGGTTTTTAAAGCGATTTTTTGTCGTCTTTGGATTCTTGAACTTGGAACACGGACACTATGTGTAGTCTATTTTCATACACCCTACACACCTACAACTTTAATACTCGACCGGTAGCTTTCGTCTCCCCCCGCGCAAAAAGTTAGTGATTATACTCGAAAGTCGTTAACGCTCACAATCCCTCCACAAGTATACTTTCGAGATCTTGTGACGGTTTTGCTCGTTTACCTTAGGTCAAACATATGGATCCAGTACTTTCTTAGTTCTAAAAATATCTAAGATCAGTTGCAAGGTAGCTAATCAAGCAAACATGCATTAAGAATAAGGATAAAACGAAGAAAAATCGATACCCTACACTAAAACCTTATGATAAATCGATCCATGAGAGCTCCTTGAGAACCCTTTACCCAACGGGAAACTAATCGGACACGATTAAAGAAAGAAAAAGCATAATTGAATTAAGAGCAGGAGGTTGACGAAGAAGCCTCACGATTTTAAGAACTAAGTCCGGTGAGAACCTCTTCCCCAATCTCGAAAAGTAAAGTGCAAAGGTAAGAACGAAAATTAAACTAGAACTTAGAACAGAAGGAAAGCATAAAGTAGATTAAATTAAAGTGCAGGAGATTGGTGAAGGAGCCTCTCGAATTTAAGAACGATTTCCAGAGAAAATTTCTCCATCAATCCCAAAAGTAAGAACAAAAGAAAAGACTTGCAAAAATAAACTAAATGAGTCACAAAGAGGGGGTTACGGAATTGTTGCTGTAAAACAAGTATTTATAGGTCTTCAACTCTTGCTTTAGGCGTCCTTAGGGTTTGTCACAAGAGGAAACAAAGTGGGCTTGAAGATGGGTCGAAGAGATGTTTTTGGGCAAAAACTGGTTCACCGCGTGTGCGTGGCTTGGACCAGCGGCCAAGGGGTGTTTCGCCCTGGCTGGAGAGCCTAGACCCGCAGCCAAGAGTGTCTTCGCCGCGGCTAGGAGCCTTGGACCCGCAGTGGTTGGCTATGAGGTTGAAACTTCAATTCTTCTCTTGCTTCTTTCGTGAGACTTCAGAACATGCCTTCAGTCAATTGGACGTATCTTGAGATCTAACCGTTGTATTATCTTGAATACAACTGGGTATGAAAGGTGGGTCTCTCTTCTATCTTGTATCCAAATTTGGGCGTGATCGGACGGTGAGAAAATTTCCATTGGATGTCAAACTTTTGACAGTACGAAATTGTCCAAAATCTGATTTTTCTCCAATTTGCGTCGTTTTGCCTAAGGAACCTGAAAAGAGTCTTAAAACTACAAATATGCAAAAACTACGATAAAAACATGTAAAATCAAATGAAACACTTATTAAATTGTTCTAAAATAAACCGTAAAACAGGTAAAAATACGTTGTTATCAATTACTTACGCGTTTCTACTTCTTTTTATCATGCCTTTCAGGCGCATGCCAAATCGTAGAACCAGAAGCAACAAAGATCAAAAGCTAATTCTTCTCAAAAATCAAGAGTTAGCAAAGCTAGAACGCACAAATATGAAAGCCAAAAAGCCAACAGAAATGCTTAATCCACGAATTTTGATTCGAGGTGAAGTTGGTGTTTTAGTTGAAGAAGAAGGGCACCGATGCAATGAAAGGGGCCAACGACTTGATGATGAGGGAAATATCATCGCTGTAGAAGAGCAGGTACCCCCAAAATGTTGGGAATGATGGTGATGGAGCTAATGGAGGTAATGGTAATGTCATGACGCTTGCTGATTACAATAGGCCTGACTGGTTCTTTGCGAATCGCTCTGCAATCAGACATCCAGCCTTTGAGGGGCACGATTTTGAGCTTAAGCCTGGATACTACACTCTTGTGAGATAGGACCAGTTTCATGGTTTCCCCATGAATAGCCAATGGATCATATAGAGAGGTTTGAAGATTTGGTTAGCAGCTCTGCAATCTACGAACCGCTCTGCAATCAGACATCCAACCTTTGAGAGGCACAATTATGAGCTTAAGCCTGGATACTACACTCTTGTGAGACATGACCAGTTTCATGGATTCTTCCATGAACAGCTGATGGATCATATAGAGAGGTTTTAAGATATGGTCAGCATCATTAAAGTTAATGGAGTCACTAATGACTACATATTCTGCAAGCTCTTCCCATACTCTCTGGCAGGGGAAGCAACGAGTTGGTTGAAGCAGTTGCAACCAGGGTCGATGACTACTTGGTAAGAGACGAAGAACGCATTCTTGAAAAACTTTTATGATGATGCGAGATCCGAAAAGTTGATGAATAAAATCTCTACCTTTACCCAAGGGCCAATAGAGTTTTTCAAAGCAGCTTGGATTCTGTTCAGATCATATCATCGAGACTGTCCACATCATGGGTTTAGTGAAGCTCAGTTGTTTGACACTTTCTTCAGAGGAGTTGATTGGAGGTATCATATGGCGCTAAACTTTGCAAGCAATGGTAATTTCATGACTAGAAGTGTAATGCCCCAGTACTCGGCTAGAAATCGGCAAAGGGATTTTGGCCGAGACGGAAACCAATTTGGCCTAGATTAGACAGAAGTACCGGGGAGAGGCCGAGAGGGTTGTCACCAATGGATCAAGTGACTGAACCATGAAGCTTAACGTGGTAGTCTAAGGGTCAAAAAGGTGAAAGTCTGGTTGAGGCGCCTTAAGAAATTGTCCACGAAAAATTAGGCTAAGGGCTTAGAACTCTAGTTTTACCGAGAGAACCTTCCTGGCGGATACCGGCAGACATGCGGTAAGCGATGGGCTCGAAAAGACTCGGATAAAACATGTGGACCAGGTGCGGCCACAATCGCTGCTTAGGTAACCGCTTGGGATAGGACCATGAAAAGTCCACAATTGCGGCTACGGATAAGCATGAAGTTGTGGATAAGCATGAGTGGTGGATAAGCATGCAAGCATGAGGTGTATGCTATGCATGCAAGTGGGAGGTGTTGGGTTGGGAGCTAACCGTGCATGAAGGAAACATGTGTCATCGCGTGGATAAGCTTAGTCGCGCTTAAGGGCATGTGTCGCCGTACGGATGAGCTTAGTCACAGACATGTGTCATGACGGTGATGCTTCAGTGCCACTTCGTGCTTGGCTAAACCGACTTTGGGACCCTACTTGAGAACCACTTAGAGAAACCATTCCGAAAACACTAGAATCTCTCTCTAAAAACCTAAGGGTTAGTCCGAACGCTTAAGCCGGGTGTAGGAAGTACGGTGGGAAGGGCCGAGACAGGATCAAATCCAAGCTTTCAACCGAATCACTGTGAGTAAGTTCCGGTCATGTGAGGCAGCACATGATTAGGATTTAAATTAAGGGTTATTTAAATTCCGTCGGAGGTTCATAAATTATACTTGGTTGAATTTATGGACGGTTCATGCTTGCGTAATTTATTATGGGATTTATTGCGTGAAATTTGAGTTGAATGATTGTAGTTCCGCTGCGTATTAATTTTATGCTAGGGTTGCATAATCGTTGAGATTGAGCTAGGTTGCGTTGCTAAGTTGGTAGGCATGGTTGCATGGTTGTTGGGTCATGCTAGGTCGCATGGTAGAGATCCCGGGCTCACTAAGTAATTGTAGATTACTTATGATGCTGTCTTTTGTTTTTTCAGGCTGTTAGGTAGTAGCCAGCTTGGGATGGAACCGACAGCTCCCGGCCGCGGTACGGATTGCAAAGCCTTAGGCCGTGCTCGGGAGTTTGTGGCCCTAGTGTCTGGGAGGCTAGGGTGGATCGAACAGGTGATCCGTGAATCCCGGCCAACCGGTCATGGGAGCCGCTACGTAGCGACCCCGGTCCGTCTCTATGTGTGTATGTGTGCGCGTGAGCTCTTGTGTGAGTCCCGGCCGGTCATAGAGCGGTTCAGGGGCGTTACAAGAAGCTCAGAAGATTCTTACACTCTAATCAAGAATTTGGCTTCAAGCAATAACACGAAGATGTCTGATTATGAGAGGCACAAGCAGGTTGGCAGTCTAGAGGGTAGCAGATAGCTGAAGTTCAAGCTACGTTGAATTCGATGCATAACATCTTGCTGGGAAAGAACAAAAAAGTTGCTCACTTTGCTGCTGAAGTTGAGGCGTTTGATGAAGATGACGTAGAAGATGTTAACTACATTGGTGGTACTGGATACCAGGGAAAAGGGTATCAATACCGGCAAAACAACAGAAACTTCACAAGCAATGCTCAACGAGGAGGTTACAAGAACGATGAAGCCAACCCAAATGGTTTTGCACCGAATTAGCCATTCCAGAAACCAATTCAGAGCAGTGGTTACAATAGGACCTATGGTAACTCAGCTTATCAATTGCCACCACAAAGAACACCAGAGCATATGGTTGAGTCTATGTTGGAGCAGATTCTGGAAGGACAGCAAAAGATCACAGTGGACTTTAATGGCAAGATGGACGCCATGTATGAAGACCTCGGTGGGAAGTTGGATACTTTTACTACTCGTGTCGATAAACTGGATACTCGGTTATCTCAGACCGAAGCAGTTGTTAAGGGAAAGATGTCAATTCACAGAAGGAATACGTCAACATAATAACTTTGAGAAGTGGGAAAGTGGTTATACCAGTGGTAAAAAAGGGTCTGAACGCAAAGGACTTCGTCAAGCTTGAAGAGATTAAAGACTGTGATGATTTTGATGATGCAGAAGAGGTGTCGATCCTTGTACCAGTGCCGATTGACATCTTCCCAAAATCTCCTAAAATCGGTAATGACGGACCAAAATCGACCAAACTGGAAACTGTGTCGACCAAGACCAAACCAGTGTCAACCGACACTATTCAAGAACTCAAAATTCAGCCTAAGTTGACCATGGAACATGTTTAAAAACCCAAGGTACCTTACCCAAAGCCTTCTAAGAAGTCTAAGAAGGAGGTAGAAGACGCTATATGCAAGACAATAATGGATAGGTTGGTTGCCGAGCTCCCCTTTGTTGATGCTATTATGACTTCGCCTTCTTTCAGAAGATATGTTAAGAGGATGGTAGTAAGCAATGTGAGACTCGAGGAAGAAGTATTAACGATTACTCATGAATGTAAAGCGATTCTGCTAAACAAGATTCTAGAGGCGCTTCCAGATCCATGAATTTTTGTGTTGGATTGTTCAATTTTTACAGATAGATTTGAGCGTTCTCTTTGTGATCTTGGGTCAAGTGTAAACCTCATGCCATACTCAGTTTCTCAGCGGATAGGAGTGACAGATTTCAAGCCAACCATGATCTCTTTGATACTTGCTGATCGTTCAGTGCAACTCCCAGAAGGACTGCTTGAGGATATTCCGGTTAAGATTGGTGAATGCTTGATTCCAACAGACTTCATTGTCTTGGAATATGATGAAGAACCCAAAGATCTTCTTATTTTGAGAAGGCAATTCTTATCAACAGCTGGAGCTTTAATTGATTGCAGGAATGGAAGGATAGCTCTTAATGTGGGTGATTTGGTCATGACATTCAAGATGGAGAAGCTGAAGAGACCAACCATAGATGGTCAGACATTCCAAGTCGATACAATACCAGATGCCACAATTGGGGATAAGAAAGTGTTTGATCCTGGTGAAGAAAAGCATAAGATGATAGATAAACCTGAGTTGACTAAGACATCTGCAGAACTAGCTAGTAACTGCTATTAAGCAGAAAGCTCCAAACATCACACTCCATTCATCTCTACTAAAGAAAGGTACGCGCTTCCTAAGCATAATTCTAATTCTTGTGATATCATCAGTAATGATTTAAAAGGTGCATAATTTGTCTCACACTTACGCAAGCTACGAGATTATCGTAGAGACTTGGTTTTTCCATTGATGATATTGCAAGGAATAAGTTAGCCCTGCCAAGACAAAGATCCCACCCTGGTGATATTCCTGCATTCCTTGGTCGACCTCATGCGTACAATGCATACACACCACCATGGATGAAACGACTTTCGCAAAGGCATTCATTGCCATTATCCGATCAGCCAGACGCCTAGTCTGTCCACAGTCAAGCTAATGACTAAAAACAAACGCTTAGTGGGAGGCAACTCACTGTGGTATTTTTCTTTTATTTTACTTTTGGATTTTTATTTGTGGTTTTTTTCCATCTTTCTCTGGATTTATTTTCCCACTGTAGACAGTGTGAAGTAAGTCTGGGGGAGGATGTTACTAATGGTATTTTTTCTTTTGGTGTTTTTATTTGATTTTTATTCGGTTTTTCGAGTCAAAAACGTTTTATTGAGTCAATCTTTTAGTTGGAAACAATGATTTTCAGAGGAACAAACCACATTAGCAGGAACTTGGGTGACCATTGAAGCATGATTTGGCGAAAGTCTATGACTAATGGGAAACCCGGAAGTGAACCAACCTACCAGAAACGCCCATGTTTCCAGAAAATGAAATTCAAGTAAGCCTGATGAGCTGTAAATATTTCTTATTATAGAGTTAGTCCTCGTTTAATATTTGGATAAGAAGTATGTGTGGTTATGGTTTCTATCTCCCAAAAAAAAAAGAGAATAAACAAAAACCCAATGACAAGGCTAGGAAAATTTCCGATAATGCCATTATTTTTCTTGGAAGCTCAGGTTATAGGTGAGGCTAGGAAAATTTCATGCAATGCCATTATTCACCTATTCTTTCGAGAAAGAAAAAAAAAAGAGATAAGAAAATGAATAAGTCTGGGAGAGAGAAAGAAACATAGTGTTTAAGACTATCTTATTTGGGTATTGGAAAGGGAAAGGATCCTATGATTCTTTGGGCAATACTTTTATGATGTAGATATTGCGATGATGGTTACTGGGTGAATTATTATGTGAGATTGTAGTGTGAATTTGGAACAGTTGCTAAGCCTAAGGGGAATTACATGATGGTCTTGACTTAGTTAGTTCTGTTTTATGTGGATTACAAAAGTGATGGTTAATGTGGTGTTCTGAAGAAGAAATGAGTTTCCAGAGTTCTCAAATCTCTTTCTCTGGTTTAGGTTTCTGTTTGCTTGAGGGCAAGCAAAACCTAAGTTTGGGGGAGTTGATATATTGTGGTTTTTACGGTTTTCAACCATTATATTCGTAGTTTTTATCGAGCTTTTCGTTGTTTTTTGAGTCTTTTAAGTCTTTGCAGGTTAATGTACGAGTTAAGGTATTTTGGAGCATTTTGAAGCTTTCAGAGTCAAACTGATCGAAGTGGAATCGAAGCCAAGTTGAACACGTTTTTGCCTGGTGTCGATCGACACTAAGTCAGGGTGTCGATCGATACCCTTGTTGATTTCACACAAATAGCCTTTTTGGAAGATTTGTGATTTGGTCAGAAGTTCCCAAAGTTTTCAGAATTACCCCAACTCGTGTTTAAGTATTATTAATAGATTTTTCAGCCGTCTGTTCAGGCTACATAACTTTTATTTACGACTTTTGAGAGAGATTAGTTCCAGAGCTTTTGGGGAGACAACTTCGAGACTCTGTTCTTTTAAGATAAGAATTCGAACCCCCTTTGTTTCTTTACTGATTTCTTATATGCAATCTATTTCAATCATGTTATTTGTTTCATCTACCATGTAGTAGTTTCCTTGTTAGGTTTAGGGATTTTCAAAGGTTAGTCATGGATTGTTAAAGTTGATTGAATTTGTTAGGTCATCTTATAGTTCTTCATCTTAGATTGTGTTTAATGCTTATTCTAGAGTTATGAACTAGAATTAAGATCTTAGGTTAATTGGTAGATGCGAAAGTGTTATCAATTGCTTGAACTATCTTTGATGAGCAAAATAACTTGTGCAAAGAAATTTGGCTAAGGTATTTTGTGAACAAATCGAACTTGTCCATTAATGCTTGTTTAATTGCTTGAATCTGCAAAGAAATTTGGAATTCTAAGATTTAGACATAGACAATTCACGCAGCGAAAGTTGGTGAATTACATCATAGTGATTCGAGTTCTAGAACGATTCTTCATTGAAATCCTAACTACAATATGATTTACAATTTAGACTTTCCAGAGAAATTTCCTAAGTTTAGCGTTTGTTTCCAATCGAATTAAAACCAATTTTCACAGGCTTTCAGTTGTTTTATTTGCTGTCACTTTTTAGCTTGATTTGAACCGACGAATTTGCAGTGCAATAATAGGTCTCTAGGGATTCAATACCCTTTATACTACTTCTGCTTTCCAGCGCACTGACAGGATATTTCTAGGGATAAAACTAGACCGATTAGTTGCTCATCCGATGGTTGCTCACAGTAAGAGTGGTATCGTTAAGCCACGCATACCACTGTGCCTACATACGACCACTGTCTCACCACTACCGATGTCTCATGTTCAAGCGGCAAAGGATTCTTATTGGACTGCCGCCATGCAAGAGGAATATGACTCTCAAATTAAAAGGGGAACGTGGTCCATAGTACCACGGCCTGTTGCTACTAATGTGGTGCGTTCTATGTGGCTTTTCAGGAATAAGTTTAATGCAGATGGGAAGATGGTGCGGTACAAGGCACGATTGGTGGCTAATGGGAAGTCGCAACAAATATGAGTCGATTGTGGTGAGACTTTCTGCCCAGTCGTTAAGCCCGCCACCATCAGAACGGTGTTGGATATTGCTCTTGCAAACGATTGGCATCTTCATCAACTTGACGTAAAAAACGCATTCCTACATGGTGATCTCGAAGAAACAGTTTACATGCACCAGTGCCGAAGCCGAATATAGAGGTGTCGCTAATGCTGTCTCTGAAGCCACTTGGCTGTGTAATCTTCTCCTTGAGATGAAATGTCCACTCACTCGTGCAACGATAGTTTACTGCGACAATGTCAGTGTTTTTTACCTCTCGACAAACCCGTGAAGCATCAACGAACAAAACATGTTGAGATTGATATACACTTTGTACGGGAACATGTTGCAATCGGCCAGGTACGTGTAATTTATGTCCCATCTGGCTTACAATATGCAGACATCTTCACCAAAGGACTTCCTATATCACTCTTCCTCGATTTTAAATACAGTCTGAGCATTCGTGAGCCTCCCGCTCCGACTGAGGGGATGTGTTAGACTATATATAGATATGTACCACTACAAGAAAAAAACGTTTTGGCGACTGCAGAAGTAGTCGCCAAATAGTCGGTAAAAGGTGGTTTACGACTACTTAGCGACTAAAACATGTAGTTGGTAATATTTAGTCGGTAAAGTATGTAGTCGTAAAACTAGTCGTAAAATGGCGACTACTTTACAACTACATCACATGAACAGTGTGTAGACGGTCAATCGTCGTAAAGTAGTCGCAAAATTATGCGACTAATCGGCGACTATATTTGCGACTATTGAACGACTATAAAATGGGTCTAGATGCAGTCGGATAGTTTTAGTCACTAAATAGTCGTAAAATTTAGTTACTATTTACCGATTATTCTATGACTAATGAACCGACTATTTGACGACTAATAGGAACATCAAGCTTCGAGGATTTAAATATTTTGCGACTACTTAGCTATTCTTCTGCGACTATTTGGCGACTAACATGCGACTATTTAGTGACTATAATCGTTGTCAAAATTAGAATATGGTATGATCGATTGGTGTTTGTTTTGTTTCTCAAATGGTAATCTGTTTTGATACAAACTTAAACTTAAAGTTACAAAACTTAAAGATACAAAATAACATTTGATTATAAATATAAGTATTCAAACTCCATAACAAATGCTAAAACATAAACAAAAATAACAAGTTCACAAAACAGGTTCATGAGTTCACAAAACAGGTTCAAAAAACAGAGATTAGTAAGCTAAGCTATTGTACTTGGATCTGGTTGAATGGTTGATGGAAGTAGATTGGTTTCGGTTGTTGCTGGAGTTGAATGCGAAGCCACGAAGTCTAGAAACCGCGGATCAATTTGTCGCATGTACTTTTCCACCAAGGAGAAGTGCTCGAGCTTGTCCTTTTGCTCAGCTGCAGCTTGGGAGTGCTCTGCTTCACGGGCAGCAACCTCAGCATCACGCCGTTCATTGTAAGCAGCCTGCTCTTCGATTTTCTTCTGAGCTTCCTTCAGTTGCTCTTGCATTGCAACAAATGATGAAGAGTCTCGTGGTTGCTTGCGCTTGCCATTGAGAAGAGTCTCCTTCAGGCTTCCAACTCCATAAGGAGTTCCTCTTGAATCCATATCGGTGGACTGTGAAAAGTATGAGAAAAAACCAGAATTCAAGATTGTCAATATCAAAACCAGAATTCAAGACTATAACTGTGGAATGTGAAAAATGTATATTCATCTGTTGTATTACCTGAAGAAAAATGCTCGTATATTCATCTGTTGTTAGCTCTCGAGGTCGCGAAGCACCGTCCGAAACTTCTGAAGTCTCTGTCCCGAGCTCAGACAGCTTCTCTTGCAACTTCTTCTCATATGTTTGAACGATTTTCTCCGCCTTCCTATCGACATACGTACCATCTGGCCTTGTATGAGTCTTAATGAAGACCTCACCAAGACTAACCGGTCTTCCCAATTCCTCTTTCTGCAATGTTACAAAATAAACAAAAAATTATAATATAATTTAAAGTTGTTAAGGTGTAAGAAAATGAATAAAGTTACTAACCATTTATTGTTGGATTTGTTGATACTACTTTGGCCGTGATAAGTGGATGTGAGGACCGAGACCTTCACGGTCAGACATACGAGCATTGGAATAGGTGAGACTCCTTTGCTTTGCTTCTTCAGTGTCCCAGTAGTCGGTCATCGTTTTCCAGAGAGATTCGCCGATCCAATTAGGTCGCTCTCGACTAGTCCTCACGCTGCTAACCATGTCTTTCATCCGGCGTTTATAGATCTCCTCGAAATACCCTTGAACTGTCCCTGTTATCAAGGGATCCCATGTGTGGGTTTTCTACAATACAAAAAGAATGATGTTAGTGAAAACAGAACAAGAGTGAAAACATGACAAGTAAACCAATATAGGACAGAAAACTATACCGCGAACTCCGAAAAGTATCTTTCTTGTCTGCCACAAGGCATACATGTCCAGCTATAGTAGGGAGCATCGAATTTGTTTGTAAAGACTTTAGTAATTGCCCGAACCAGTTTCGATCCCTTGTCGCGAGTAAACCTTCAAACACACATGAAATAAAGCAAACGTCTAAATCCAGTAAATACATTCTAATCAAATCCATCAAACACATTCTACACATAGACACGATTACTACACTCAAAGAATGTGTCTACACTCAGACCATCAAACACATTCTACACACAGACACATACACAAACTAAGATTGACACATTCTACACACAGACACATTCTAAATCAAGAAAGAAAAAGCTAAGCTGGACAGACAGAAAACTAAGATTGAAAACTAAGAATGTGTCTACACTATATCCTAAAACATTATACACAAGCATTATTCTACACAAGAATTACCATAGCAGACCAGAATCATGAACTAATCTAGACTATATCCTAAACACATTTCTCACAAAACAAAACGATAACAGCAACAATACAATTAGACAAAACCATCTTTGACTAAGCAATCTCACAAAATCATCTTTGACTAAGTAGACAAAACCAGAATTCCACTCAACCAACATAAAACTATACAATTAGAATTCCACTTAACTAACAGACAAAACCAGAATGCGATAAAAAGATGGAGAACTTACCAAGTCGAGTTCGGCGTCGGTGTGGGAGAGAGGACGGTGGTAAACTTATCCCGGTCTGGCACCATAACCAGAGCATTCAGAGCCCGCATCGTTTTTTCCTGGAGATCCGGCAACACTGGAGATTCGTCTTCGAAGTTGTCTCCTTGAGAAGATGGCTGACTCAGAGCCTGAGAGTTCTGAAGTGGTGACGCAGGAGCGTCCTCCAGTGGAACCGAATCAGAAGCACGACGTTCTTCTCCATGTTGTTGAAGCATGGAGTTCTGGAAAAGTTGTTGTGGCGGTGGAAAGCTCAAGACATTTGGTGTTGAGGTTGTCGGTTAATTGTTGACGGCGACTTGAGGTGGTGGCGACTGAGTCGGAGGAACTTGGGTCGCCGGCGTGAAGTTGTACTGCGGCGGAAGAGGTTTTGGTGTTCGTGACGCAGTCGGGGAGGGTTTCTGAGAAACGTTGGAAGCGTTTCTTCTCTTCTTTCCATTGATCTTTCCTGCTGGCATCGTGGGCTCTTCTCTGAGAGATTCGCCGGAAACATTGTGAGGCTAGGGTTTCGAAGAGGAATCAAAGAAAAGGAAAAGAAGGAGAAGAGATTCGATAGAGGGATTCGAAGAATCGAAGATGAGGAATCGAAGGAGAAGAGATTCGACAGAGGAATCAAAGAAGAAATCGAAGAAGAAATCAAAGAAGATGTGCGAAAGAGGAATCGAAGAAGATGAGCAAAGGGAAATCGATTTTTTGACTAAGGGTTTCGTAGTAACTTAGGGGAAATTAGGGTATTTGGCTTTTTTTTTTAAATCTTTGCTGGTCTAGTTAATAATAGTTTTGTGTGATAAATACCTATGAACGACTCTGGCCTACTGGTAATTCTCCCACTCTTTGTTCGATCCCCCCCCCCACGGTTCGAATCCTAGTGAGGACGAAAAGGTTTTTTTTTTTTTAAATCTTTTCTGGTTGACTTAATAATTTTTTTGTGTGATAAATACCAATGAATGACTCTGGCCTACTGNCCCCCCCCCCCCCCCCCCACATGGTTCGAATCCTTGTGAGGACAAGTTTTTTTTTTTGATACTCAAAACGATAAATAATGTAAAAGACAAATTCAACGAAATTGTGTGATAAGTAACATAGTTAATTAGTAGGGTTCTTCGTCATCTGATTCTTCATCAGAAGACGACAAATTACACCGAAATTCATCTTCTGGTTCTACATCTCCGACATCGTAATCGAGGTTTATTGGGTCTCCTTGTACGAAATTGTCGAGTACGAGATCTTCCATTGTTGTCATCAATACAACATCATCTTTTTATGTTTGCAAAAGAGTCGGTTCTTTTTTTTCATATTCCCCTGAAATGTTTCCCCTCAGATTCACTTTTAAAATGTTGAGCCACAACTGCTTCGGCTTCTTTGTATATGGGTACGGAATATAACAAACTTGATCCGCTTGCGAGGCTGTTTGCAAAATCAACATGTATATTTAAGTTATACATATGTATATATATGATATCGACATTAATAAAATGCTATATATAAATATATACATAAGTACATACCTAGAATAAATGGTTCATATTTATTGTATTTTCTTGATGAAAGAACGTCTACAACGCCACCATTGCTCCTCCGAGTGCCTCTACCGATAGCAGGGTCATACCAATTACACTTAAAAAGTGTGATTGTCAAATTGACCATCCCCTCGTACTCGAGTTCTATGATATCAGTTAAGGTCCCGTAGAAATCAGTTGCATCGGATGCATCAGTGTAATTTTCACCTTTAACACATACCCCATAGTTACATGTCTTTGGTCCAGCGTCGTGATTCTGCGTATGAAACAAATAGCCTCTTGTAAAATACATTGGCCAGGTTTTGACCTTATTCAAAGGTCCATGCACTATCTCTTGAACCCAAGTAGGAAATGGATTTGTGGCGTTCCAGTAAGTAACATGCATATATATAAAAAACAGCGTAAATATATATAAGTATAAATATGCATAGTTATGAATATTTTTTAGACTTACATATTCTTTCACCCATAAATGATATTCGTCAGCTCTTTTCGCAGAGAGTTCTTTTTCGGAAAGTCCTGGATATTTTGCAGAAATAAATTCCTCGAGCATACTACACAAGACCAACACAAATATGAGAAATTAAACAAGGATTATATATATTAAAACGCAAACTGGGATAGATGCCAACTTATATACCTCTCAATTGGCTGAAAATAGTCACAATTTCGTAAACATATGCATGTGCGCATTGATAGTCTCTCTATGAGAGCCATATTTCATGCATTTCTCCACTTGGACGGCCTACGTGAGTAAATATAGAAGGTACTCCAGGGACATGATATACAGGGACTTCACCTTCATCGAATCTTGTTAACCTGACCAAATGAGTAACAAATGCCAAAACATGATGTGATTGATTTTAGCATTTACCTTGATTTCACATTAAAATACATAGCATGTGTATACAAATTAAATGGCAAAGTGGACATGATGTGATTGATTTTAGCATTTACTTTGATTTCGTTTGTATATTCGCGGCAAAGTAGTGCTCTGAGAAATAAGCAATCTCGTCATTGATATATGATTCAACAATCGATCCTGCCGCATATCTTTTGTTCTTTGCTTTCCCTTTCAACTTTTTGAAAAACCTTTCAAAAGGATACATCCACCTATACTGGACATGGCCTCCTAATTCAACTTCATAGGGGAGATGTATAGGCAGGTGCTCCATTACATCGAAAAATGAAGGTGGAAAGATCTTTTCTTAATTGCATAGGATTAAAACTATGTTCTGTTTTAGAATTTGAACGCGACTTTTATGCAAAGTTCTCGAACATAAGTTCCGGAAAAATGCTCCAACCCCTACAATATATGTGAAAATTGCATGAGGTTATTATATAAATTACTATAATCATATTTAAAGAAATAGTCATAATTAGTACTTGATAACGCAAGGTGGACATTCCGGTCTAGGAGTTCTACAAAGATAAATGGAAGTAACCGCTCCATAAAAATATGGCAATCATGACTCTTCATGCCTGAAAACTTTTGGTTGTCCATATCAGCACAAGTAGCTAAGTCTGACGAATAACCATCTGGGAACTTAACCGCATGTTTCACACATTCCAGTAAACTTTTTCTAGCTTCTTCTGTCAATGTGAAGGATAGGAAAGGAGCTTTACCCTCACTATCAATATGTAAGTGTGACCGAGAACAAAATCGTTCTATATCCAATCTTGACATGATGTTGTCTTTCGATTTACCCTTCACCCTCATAAGAGTATTCATGATGTTGTCAAAAAAATTCTTCTCTATATGCATCACATCAAGACAATGATGGAGATTGAGGTCCCTCCAATACGGCAGCTCCCAGAATATGCTTTCCTTGTGCCAGCTATGTTGCTTCCCATAGCCTGGCTTCTTCCTTTCGTGACCGTTTCCACCAACATCCTTTGTTTTCGATGGATTTACATCAGCCTACCGCTCGTAATAAACTTGCTCACCGGTCAAAGACGGAGGTGGATACTCTCTTGAAGCGTCTTTTCCCTTTAGGAAGTCTTTTTTATTCCTACTCAGTGGATGACCATGAGGAAGATATCTTTGGTGACAATCAAACCAACACGTCTTCCTTCCATTAGGTAGATAAAAAGACTTTGTCTCTTCCATGCAAACTGGACAAGACAATTTACCATGGGTTGCCCATCTGGATAATATGCTATACGCCGGAAAGTCATTTATCGTCCACATCAGCACTGCTTTTAGATTAAAATTTTGATTGGACACATCGTATGCATCGACGCCATTAGACCACAACTCTTTTAACTCCTCAATAAGAGGTCGGAGGAAGATATCGAGACTAGCTCACGGATGATTTGGCCCAGAATTCAGAATTGTAAGAAATAAATACTCTGTATTCATGCACATACCCGGGGGTAAATTATATGTCGTCAAGATCACAGGCCACAACGAATGATTACGAGACATGCCAAATGGTTTGAACCCATCCGTACATAATCCAAGATAAACATTACGGGGTTCTTCGGCAAACCGGGGATTTTGATCTTGAAAATATCTCCACTCCGCCGCATCAGAAGGATGACCCATTTCTCCCTCCTTTGCTTGGTGCTCGGCATGCCATCTCATTGCCGCTGCAGTCTTCTCGCTCTGATACATTCTCTTTAATCTGTCAGCAATAGGTAGATACCACATACGACTGTATGGTACTTTGGTTCTACGTCGGTCGTTCTTAGGCTTCCATCTTTGTGCACCACAAAACAAACATTTATCTTTTCTCTCGTCATCTTTCCAGAAGATCATACAATTGTTAATACAAACATCAATTGTATGATATGGGAGACCTAAATTGCGCATCAATTTTTATGTCTCGTAATGTGAACCGGTTGACTTGTTTCCTTCTGGTAAATAGTATGTCAAGATTCCGCAAACCGAATCCACTAATTTTTCACTCATATTATATTATGTCTTATTTTGCATGACTCGAGCAGCTAAGGATAACTGCGAGTGACCTTCACGACAACCATCGTATAATGGATTATTTGCACCTTCTAACAAGTCGTAGAATTTCTTTGAATGGTTACGTACCGGTTCTTCTACATTCTGATAACTACCATCCTGATGATGGTTATCAAAACTCACGTTATGACGAAATGCATCATTCACCATATCCACATATCTATCTTCTACTACATTACCCACTTCTTCACTCCCACTTATATACGCCGTATCAACATAACTCGATCCTAAATCCATATTGATTTCTACTCCATGCTTATACCAAACATAATAATCTGGCATAAATCCTCTGCTATAAAGATGATTCCAAATTCTTGTCCCCGAGATAATTTCTCGTTCTTGTAAACACTACAAGGGCAGAAAAACTTACCGCCATTACTCCGTGTTAGAGGCTGGCTATTTGCAAATGTCATGAATTGCTCCACCCCCGTTGTGAATTCTGCCGAGAAATTTCCCGTCTCTTCATCGAACTTCTTATACATCCACTCCCGGAAATTACTATAATTGTAATTTCCCGACATTATTTAACTAAAAAAACTAAATTTTTTTTGTTTTTGGTTTTGTTTTTGTTTTTTTTTTGTTTTTGAAATCGAATGAGGAGAAGAAATAGGGTGAATTTTGCTTATATAGACATTTCTGGCGACTAAATAGCGACTACACGGCTTCTGAAAGGCGACTACATGTTGTAGTCGCATAAAACCGGTACACCAACCCAAAACGAATAACACATGTTTTTCATCGGTATTTTACGTCTGATTACCGGCTACCTTGCGACTAATATGTGACTACTGTTTACCGTCGGCAAATTAGTCGTTAATTAGCGACTAAGTGTAAGAGTCGAACAATAGTCGCTAATTTAGCAACTATTAGGCGACTATTATTATGCGTCTGAAATGTAGTCATAAATTAGTCGTAAAATAGCGACTAATTTAGCGATTATGTTCTTTGGTCGTAATTTAGCGACTTAATTACGACTAAATTGTATTGGTCGCTAAATAGTCGCAATTTAGTCGCCAAATAGTCGCAACTTTTGGCGAGTAATTAGTTAGTCGCCATTTGTAATCGCCAAAACGCTGTTTTTTTGTAGTGTACGAATATACTCATGTATATGATTAGGGTTTCCTATGTAAATCTATATATATAGTCCTTAATAAGATATGGAGGGCATCGAGCTCTACCACATTAATACAAACTTACAGCTCCCACCTGGTTTGTTACTTCTTGCTTCCCCCCTTGCTTTCTTCCTTGCTGGTTCCTCCGCTTCTCGTTCCTTTGCTTTCTTCTTTTTTGTTTTTTCTTCTGTTGCTTTCTATTTGTTTAATTAAACGCCATATCTGAATGCTTAACGGCTACATTCGCCACACCCTCGGATTTAATTAAGAAGAGCACGGGCGTTTCTATTTGATAATGAACCACGGGCTTGCGCACCCCTACCTATTTGGACCAGCCTGTCTCAGCAGCCTGGATAAAATCTTGACATGACGGGGCAATTGGTAAATAAGAAGAAAATAAAAAAATCTTTAAATTTGTGATTATCGTTGAATTTATTAGGAACCTAGGGGATCTAACGTAATATGGACATGACCAACTCATATATTATCAATTTTTTTTTTTTTTAATAACCAAGTGGTGATCCAAACTTTTAACATCCGAATATTTTTTTTTAAACGAATGTAACCGTCGAATAACCCACTAATTAGATTATCAATGGCTTTAGGTGGAAACTTGCATGATTTTTAACATTTTATTAAAAACTAAAGTATTAACATAAATAGAGTTTGTTGCCCGTTTAGGACGAATTAGAAAAGGTTGAGAAGATATATTAGAAATCTCACATCTACGATTTTGAAGTAATAGAAGATCTAAGAAATAAATAAAAAAATTGGTCAATTACCAATTGATTTTGAGTATAAAACCATTGATTCGTAACAAAATGATTTTACAATGTAGGTCATTAATATTTGTACTTTTAAGAAGCAGTGGCCTAGCTTAGCGGCACGTAAAAATGTGTCCATCCTACAATGATTAGGGTTCAATACTTTGTAGTCTCCTTGTAATATATATATATGAGTCAACTAATGGGTTAATAAATGTTATGGTCAAAATGTAAAAACACAGTTTTTTTATCTCTTGTGTCACCTATATTTTTATTCAACTTGTGACAAATGGTGTTAGAAACAAATGGGTGGTGGCTCTTGATCGTGAAAATCACACAAGGGATAAAACAATCAACTTAAGTCGGAATCTCGTTTTTATTTGATTGAACTCGGCGAGTCGTTACAAAGAAGTCAAGATCGGTAAAAACTTGAGAAAACAAAGGAAACAAAGGCCAGCAAATGTGAGTTTTCTATTTCTTTCACTACAAGAAAACAGTCATTTTACAACGGACAGAATCGATGTAAAATCGGGTTTGGGACGATTTAGCGACGATTGTCATTTCGTCGTAAACTGTTCGTCGTTAAACCCTAATCGTCGTAGAGTCGTCGTAAAATCTGGGACGCATATAAATAGTCGTAAAACCGTCGTAAATATTTCGTCGTAAATTCGTCGTAATAGTACGACGAATTTACGACGAATATACCACTGACGTGTTACGACTATGTTACGACGGATTATTTACGACGATGTTACGACGGATTATTTACGACGATTATTTACGACGATTTTACGACGATATATCGAATTATATTAATTAATAAATTATTAATTAATAAATAATAAATTTAAATATATATTAATAAATTATAATTTAAATAATTATAATTAAAATTTTATAAATAATTCTAAAATACAAATTTTAAATATATATTATAAAA
>PKMM01044379.1:533272-636341 GCA_002933915.1 Eutrema heterophyllum | reverse complement strand
ATATTTCTGGCCTGATACATGAATATTTCCAGCCCCTCTTTGAATTCTTTCGTCAACGCTCCCTCCGAATCCTTTTGCGTATACATCCATCTTCGTAGTTCGTATATAGACATTTTATAAAAAGATTTTTGAAATTTTTTTTTTTTTGGAGAAGTGTTTGTTTTTTTTTTTTGAAATTTTCGTTTGAATTGTTGGCTATATTTATAGAAATTTTTCAGAATTACCAACGGATTTACATCGAAAATTTACATCGAATTTATATCGAAAAATAATTTACAACGAATTTACATCGCTTATACGACGGATTTACGACAAATATATGAGATGTAAATTATTAGGTGAACCTACTTTAAAACGTGGCCACCTACCTACACACATTTGACGTAAACTCGTCGTAATGTACATCGAATATAAGTTGTCGTAACATCGATGTAAACTTCCGACGATATTACGACGATGTAAGAATCGTCATAATATCGTTGTAATGTCGACGTCCAATTACGACGATATTACGACGACAAAATTTTACAACCAAATTACATCGCAATAAAATTTCGTCGTAATGTCGTCGTAACTCCGACGTAACATTACGACGACCAAAATTCGATGTAAATTTTCGTTGGTAATCGACTGTTTTCTTGTAGTGTTTAGTCTCTCGGATGATTATGAATGAATGAGAATGAAGCGATGGCCTTCCTATTTATAAGATCCGAAGTCGGTTTCGAATGGGAAAACTTCCTTTTCCTATTTCCTTCAGAAAAATGAAATTATCCTACAATCCCTCCGAGATAAGAAAATCTTCTGTTGGAGGTCGGTCTTTTTCCTTGACAAGTTGGGCCTTGAATTTGGACGCCAGTGCTACGACGAAACGGGCCTGTCTCGGGCTCGGAGATCGGTTCTGCGATGTTGGGCCTTCCTTCTTTAGGCCCAAATCGTCGTAAACCGGAATTGATCGAACCGGTCTCGGTTCAAGCCGGGCTAAACCGGGGAGTGCTAAACTCACCACAAACAATTAGTCCCCCCCCTCAGTTTGGCGAAGGAATCTCTTGAGTTCGGCGAATTTCATGAAGAGTTATTTAGCCTGGTTGGAATTGAGATCGGCAGGTTTGCCTCAGTCTCCTTAACTTTTGTAAATCTCGAATTTGAGCTCGGCGAATCTTTTTGAAAAACGTGTCGATTTGGTTTCTCTAACCGTTGCAGAAATCGAGGAGTTGCCATAATTGCTCTTTACTCTATAAATACCTTTCGACTCTCCCGATTCTTCACTTAACTCCCGCTTATAAAAGGTACGCTTTCTCTTTCTCTCTCTAGCGCTCTCCCTTCTCTCTAGAATTATTTTTTGCTTTATAGTTCTCCGGTCGGTCGCCGCCGTGATTCTTCCGATCGACTTTGAAGATCTTCAAGTTTTCCGATCTATCTTCAAATTGTTCTTCGTTGTTTTGTTCGGTTTTGCTTTCTTTGATCGAGATGAGTTCGACTTCCTCTTCGACTTCTGTTAACGACCGAACTCCTCCTTCGAGAAATCCAGACATCGCTTTGGAGCTGTTTGTTAGTGATTCAGATCCTGACGATTCATCCGACGATGGTCTGAGAGGGGTTAGACATGAGTTAGTCCGGCGCAATTCGCGCTTTGTTCTTGTCGTTGCTAGTTGTTCCGAAGATGCCATCCAAGTTCCGCATCTCGTGGATAGAGAAAGTCGCGAGACAGATGCTTAGATTCAGTTCAAAGGTGAGCAGACTGCCGAAGTGAGTAATCAAGTTCGGCTCGACACCAATCTCGAAAATAGACGAGTCGCAGAGGTGGACGATCAAGTTCGTCTTGACAGGGAATTGGCCACTCACCTGGCCGAAGCTGAAGAAGAAAGAGTTTTCCCAACATAAGAGGCCGCTTCATTAGCAATTCGTCGGTTGGTTACGCCGGCCTGTGGTGGTCCAACCCGATCAAAGAGAGACACCGTGCTGAGTACTTTTGAGAGGTGTGGGGCTCCTGACGAGATCGTTTTTCTCATCCCGAAAGACAACTAACTACCTTGGGATGCTTCTGAGGGTTATATTTATGTGTATGAAGATTACTTCAGAAGCTGCGGTCTTCAGTTTCCTCTTCCCAAGCTTCTCTATAGCTACTTTAATCGTCGCCGTATTGTGATCTCGAAACTCAAGCCCGCCACGATTATTAACATCATTGGGCTTCTTGTACTTGGAGAGGATTCTGACATCCCAATCAATGCCAAGGTGTTTGGGAGATTATTTCGCGTCAACATTACAAAAGATAAGCCTTGGTTTTTATCAGCCAACGCAAAACCGGAGTACGACCTTGTTACGGGAAACAAACCGAGCAAGGTTACACTTGTTACTTCTATCTTCGGATTGATGATCTCTCCGTTGAACGACCTGATGGAAACTACCGGATTCAGTGGAAAATTCATATTGGTAAATATCGGTTTTTACTTTACCGTTTTCTGATTTAATTTATCTAATCGGTACCGGTCTTTGTCTTTTCAGTTCGTCACACTCCAAGCATCCTCATGACGATCCCGGGTTTTACTTATGTCCAAGAGAAAAGGTTAAGTGCAGCTGGAAAGGTTCGTTGGCCGGAGTCGTACAAAGAGAAACTTGATTTGAAGGCTAAACGAGCTCTTAAAGGTTCGTCTTGGTAACTTTCTCATTCCGTTTGAGATCGTCAATAGCTAACCCATCCGGTCAAAGAAAAGAGATGAAGATTGACGATATTCCCGACTTTGCCTCTGAAATGGACGATGATAAGGATCTTACCGAAGTATCGCCAATCCGTCAAGGCGAACATGCCGGTACTAACGAGCAGGCTGTTGAAAAATAGCAAGTTCCTTTTAAAGGGGAAGCAAATCCCGGAGCCGAGCTGGAGGCCGAAAGGCAAAAGAGAAGGAAAAGGAAGGCTTCAACCCGGAGGTCTTCAAGGCGTGAGGCCAAAGAGCCGAATGATGGTGTGAACACGGTGGAGGCAAGAGAGGATGAAGCCGGTGAGAAGGACGCTTATATTCCTCCCGAGCTCCCCTCGTGCGGGAGATGGTGGCTCAAACAAACGAGCTCATCGGAGTATATGATCGTGAGCTTGGTTTGGTACGCCGTGAAGCTCTCGAGGTTGGGGATGCTGCAAAAGAGTTGCAGAAGGAGTTGCTTGCTGAACGAGCGAGGTCGGAGGCTGGTGATTTTGCCGTTGTCGAGCTGAACAAAGAGTTAGCTGCCTTGAAAGCTGCAAATGCTGATATGGCTGCAGAAAAGGACGCGCTTGCTCGTACTTTGAATAGAGAGTCGATTCATTTGAGGGGAACCCGTACACAGGAGATAATGAAACGTAAGGATGTGACCGAGAAGTGTTAGGTTCGTCTACAAAAGGTGAAGGATCATCTTGCTGTTATCGATCGGAGGAAGAAGCTGTTCCTTGGTCTCAACCAGGTCCATGGGATTCTCAGTTTTTTCGATGTCCTTGAGCGGAAAGACGGCGTCGTTGTTCCGCCATCTCGTATCGAAAAGTTGAAGAAGCTTAAGGCTAAGAAGTAGGTCGAATACGAGGCTTGCGAACTCGTTGAAGAGGATCTCGTGGTGTCGCCATTTACCGAGCCCGTTCACCTAGAAATCTCCCTACCGATGGGGGTGGATGTTCCGGCAGGTCTCGACATGTTTGGTTCGAATCGGCTTACGATCTTGGGTGACCGAACGAGTGCCATAAGGGATTAGAATGTCTGATTGTTTTTTTTTGTGCATTTTTTATTTACTTTTGATAAACTCTTGCTTCTGCCCAAGAGGCTTTTTGTATAACTCTTGTTGCCTAAGGGGGCGTTTTTGGCCAGTTCGACCTGTAATGAATTCAATTTTATCTTTTGTTTAAATCTGATCTCGTTTTTTGTACTTATTTGATTTTTTGTTTGCTTTTGAAATCGAGTTTGGTTTTTGTGAGGTCGTAAAATGATACGATCCTCTCGAGTTCACCATACACAAAATTGAGGCCGTAAAGAATACGGTCTTAGCCGGGGTGTAGGGGATGAACTCGGTTTTTTGATCTATTTAAGATCGGCGATCCTTAGGAGATCGGCTTACTGGATTGCGATTGTTGGGAAATCGGCTAACTTTGCAATTGTTGAGAAATCGGCTTACTTATTTTGCGATTGTTGAGAAATCGGTGGAAGCGGGAAGCTATCTTTCGGGCAAGCTTTATTGAGGTCTGTGAAGTCAATACAAATTCTCCATTTTCCGTTCTTCTTTCTCACGATGACCGGATTAGCCAACCAGTGCGGTAACCTGACATCCGTGATTGATCATGCGCTGATTAATCGTTCGACTTCGTTTTTGACGGCTTGGGCTTTCTCCCGACCGAGCTTGCGTCATTTTTGCTTGATAGGTTTGAAGGTCGGATCAATATTGAATTAGTGACTCGTGATTTTTGGGTCGATTTCGGAAATATCTTTTATCGACGAAGCAAATGTCGAGACGTTCCGTTTGAGTAAGCGGATTAGATCGTTCTTGATTTCTTCATCTAGTTTGGCTCCTATTCCAACGCATCTTTCGGGGCTGAGCTCGTCGATGTTAAGTTGAACGATTGTCTCCCATCTAGGTAGGTCGGGATCGGTATTCTGGCTTAGTTGATCAGTTGAAGTTTTGCTTGTACTGATGACGCATGTTCGAGATGCCATTCTTAATTTGCATTCGTTGATGTAGCATGTTCGAGACATTACTTGATCGCCTTTGAGGGTGAAGACTCTGGATGGTGTTAGGAATTTCAGACACTGATGGTAAGTCGAGATGACGGCCTTCATCGCATATATCCATGGTGTCCCGAGTATGACGTTGTAGATCGGAGGTTTTTCCAGGACCAAAAATTTTACCATCTTCACGATTCCGCCGACATATATGGGTAGCTTGACTGTTCCTGTGGTCATGGTTTGCTCTCCTGAGAACCCGGTGAGTGGCTTGATATTCGGTTCAATTTGGGAGTCCGGGAAATCCATATTCCTTAGTGTTTCTCTAAATATCACGTTTACTGAGCTGCAGGTATCAACCAGTATCCTCCCTACGGCAACGTCTCCAATAAGTAGAGCGACGACTAAAGGATCGTTGTGCGGCATGTGAAGCCCTTCTGTATCGGCTTCAGAAAAGGTTATTGGTACCCCGCCTGAAGTAGCTATGTTTTCCCGTTTTGCGGTGTTTGCTTCTCTACTATATTCCTTGATTGCCCGAACTGAATAGTTGCCGGATTTGAGTGCTCCCATAATCATATTAACTCGCTTCCGAACTTGTGGGATGTTCTGAATCTCGGGGTGGTCCTCCCGATCTCGTTTCTGTTGTCCTGCATCAGTATTTGTCTTTGCTTGTTCGGGATTCCTGGCTGTGTTCGGCCTTTCGTTATTGTCACGATGACGACCTCCATCGTTATCGCTAAGGCGGAATCTGTTCCAGGCCGGGATGCACTTTCAACTGGGACCTCGCCCTTTTTGTATTTCAGCAAAAGGAAATCCTTGAGATGTCGGCATTCTTTGGTGCTATGACCCTTTATGTTGTGAAATTGGCAGAACGGCTCGGAGTTGTTTGCATGTTCTTTTGGATCCTCGTGCCTGACCCACGTATTCCAGGGTTGCTGCGGTTGAATGGCACTGATTTGCGGAGTTCCAGGTCGTCTTTCGTAGTGATTTCGAGTTTCGCGATACTTCTCTTTTGACTTGTCTTTGGGAGCGTCCTGCTTAGGGAGGGCGTACTGCTCATCCTTTGCAGCTTCCTCTTCTTCCTCGAGGATATAGATGTGCGATTTATGTAAGATGTCTTCCAGGGTGTTAGGCCAGTTGCGTTTGTGAAAGTCGGATTGGTACCAGTCGCCTTGTAGAGGGCTTCGATCGCGGCTTCGTTGTTGATGGTGCAGTGAGACACAATTGCTTTGAATCGGTTCATGAAATCACGTAACGGTTCGTCGCTTTTTTGTTCGAGGGCCCACAGGTCGGCATTCCGAGTTTTCTGTTTGCTGAACATTATAAACCGTTTGAGAAACTTGGTTGAGAGTTTGGTATAGTTGTAGATTGAGTGTGCATCTAGCTGCGAGAACCAGTCGAGCGTGGTTCTGCAGAGGTTTTCTACGAAGAGTTGGCATTTGGCAGCATCCATCTCTTCCTTGGTGTCGAAACGGACACGGTTCATCATGATTTCGAACGAGGTCATGAAATGGCGAGGGTCGGTGTGGCCGTCGTACGAGGTGATTTTTATCTTTTCCAGACGTCAAACCGGGATATTGATAATTCGTGGTGTGAACGAGGTTTTCTGGGTCTCTTGAATTACACGATCAATGTCGGGTGCCGAGCTAGTTGCTTGGTGGATTTTAGAGTTCATATCTCGGATATGTGCTTTTACGCCTTCGAGCTATTGGTCTAGAGAAATGTTCGGTGACCGATCTAGTCGTTCCATGTCCGACCGAGCTCTGATGAGGAGGTCAGAGTACGTTACTTTGTCTTGGAGGCGGGTATGGGAACAGATTTCGGCGTAACAGATCGGGTGTTTCATCGTTAGGCTGAGTTGTCTGATTATGTTGGAGTTCGCCGATCTAATCCCTGAATTCCATTTGAGCTGCTATCAGTGTATCGAGGCGTTCGTTATTCTTTTTGTTCATCTCCTCCAGTAGATCGTTATTTTCTTGTTTATTTTGGCTAGTTGTGCGGTCATAGCCTGTAGAAGAGTGGTTGGGTAGACTAGAGCGGGAGGGGCAGCGATTCCCGGTGGATTCGATGGTGGAAGTTCGTCGCGTCCACTAGGCGGGTTGCGTGTTTCTGGGTTGAGATTGTCGAGTCTGGTATTTTGGGCGTCTTTGTCGGTGAGTACCGAGCCGTCGCCAACGAGTGTCGGAGTGTCCTTGGGGTCGACCATTCTTGAGTTTTTCAACTGAGATCCATAAGTTCTGTTTTAAAACTTTCCCCACAGTCAGCGCCAATTGTTGATTGTGAAAATCACACAAGGGGTAAAACAGTCAATTTAAGTCGGAATCTTGTTTTTATTTGATTGAACTCGGCAAGTCGTTACAAAGAAGTCAATATCGGTAAAAACTTGAGAAAACAAAGGAAACAAATGCCAGCATATGTGAGCTCTCTATTTCTTCGGTCTCTCGGATGATTGTGAATGAATGAGAATGAAGCGATGACCTCCCTATTTATAAGATCCGAAGTCGGTTTCGAATGGGAAAACTTCATTTTCCTAGTTCCTTCAGGAAAAGGAAATTATCCTAAAATCCCTCCGAGATAAGGAAATCTTCCGTTAATCTCGGAGGTCGGTCTTTTTCCTTGACAAGTTGGGCCTTGAATTTGGAAGTCGGTGCTGCGACGAAACGGGCCTGTCTCAGGCTCGGAGATCGGTTCTGTGATCTTGGGCCTTCCTTCTTTGGGCCCGAATCGTCGTAAACCGGAATTGATCGAAACGGTCTCGGTTCGAGCCGGGCTAAACCTGGGAGTGCTAAACTCACCACTAACAGTGGCCTAGTGGTAGTTTAAGAGGGTTGGTTCCTTTCTTTCTCGGGTTCAAATCTTCTTTGGAACGGAGGGTTATTTTTTAAATCGGAATATCTAAAGGCTGATTTCAGATATTGAGATAATTGCCGAGAGTAGAGAACTCCTACGGTTTTAAGAAAAAAACAGACAAATGATGAGTGATTTAGCACCCATGACTTGTTTTCAATGATGATAAGTGACCCAAGAGGTCCAAAATTTTCCTTCTCTCTGTTCAAATTCTTTTCCCATGGGCAATGAGTCTATGACCTTCTCTCTGCCTTTTAAATAGAACTCGTCAAAATTTCAGAACACACCGAAAATGAACTTGTTCACTACAAGAAAACACCCCTTTTGCAAGGACTGATTTCGTCGCTAAATCGTTGCAAAAGGGGTGTACCATCGAATTTGCGAGGAAACGCAAATCGTCGCTAACTGATCGTCGCAAATCACATATCGTCGTAAAATCGTCGCTAATTTGCGAATGACAATAAATCGTCGTTAATAATTCCTCGCAAAATCATCGCAAATGTTGCATCGATTTTGCGACGATTTTCATTTGCATCGATTTTACAACGATTTGTGTTTGCATCGATTTTGCGACGATTTGCATTTGCATCAATTTTACAACGATTTGTGTTTGCATCGATTTTGCGACGATTTACATTTGCAACGATTTTACAACGATTGTGTTTGCATCGATTTTGCGACGATTGTTTGTTTTTTTTAAATTAATAAAACCATTAATAATATTAATTTTTTTAATTATTTAATAAATTTCAAAATTATAATTTGAAAATTTAAAAATATAATAAAAACATAATATATTATTATTATATAATAAAATACAAATTAAAATATTCTTAATCTAAAGTAATATCGAAATCTTCGAGATTCAAATCTATTCCCGCAGCTGCCGCTTCTGCCGCGTTTGCCTCGTCTCGTTTTCGTCGTTTTTCCCGCAACATTTCCTGCATTACCGGGTTCCCTTCGGCCATCAAGTCGAAGATCGAGTCATTCGACGTAGCCTCGGTATCAAACTTCTGCTGAAGACTCTTAATCTTCGCCTGGTGTGCGGCTTCCATTTCCGCCATCTTCGCACGTAAGGCGACTGGATCATCTTCTGGCGCTCTTTGTCGCGGAGTAAATGAAGAGGCGGCAGAGACATCTCGAATAGATCCCATCCCGACGACCTTCCCCTTTCTCTTAGGGGCGACCTACATTTAAAATTATAGTTAATTAGAATTTAAAAAACAAATACTAAAAAATATTAAATACTAAATTATTCTATATACCTCCTCGAAGATACGGTCAATATCGGGTGTGGTCAACCCTCCAGACTGGACCGATGAACCGCCAGGGGAGAGTTGCTGAGAAAGTTGTGTCTCTCGCTCGGTGACCTTGGCAGTGAGCTCGTTAAAGAACTCCTCGGCCGTCTCTGAAACAAAGACACCATCCTTGTTCCGGTGCGTCCGCTCATAAACCGCCGTCATTGGAGGGAGTACACCGTCGGCTTCGCGCGCCTAAGAAAAAAAAATGTTAAAAAACCAAATAATTAATTAAATAATTAAGATAAACAAAATAATTTAAATAAATTTAATTACCATCTGTAGACGAACACCCGCAAAAGGCGTTTGGCCAGCTGTATGAGGCACAGCCTTGAGTTTGCCATTCGGACCCAAGGTGTTGCGGGAAGCCGAACATTTCTCCGCAATTTGGATCGATTTCGGATCCCGCCACTTCCGCACCAACCCGTCCCATACTGCTTTGTCCATGTGCAAGGGCTTGTGATCATCGCCCTCCTTCTTCCATCCTTTTTTCCAGTCACAAACGATCCCGGAGATGCGTAGCTTCACCTTCTCGTCGAAGCGTGTCTTAACCATGTCATGAACCGCTTGATCCCAGTCATATTTTTGCTGCATGAGAAACAAAAATAATTAAATATTTTATAAAATTAAATTAATTATATATATATATATATAAAATAATGAAAAAGAAATATTTTTGTTTATACGTACCGCAAACATCTTGAACCAAGTGTCGAGAACGTATGACGGGATATCTTTCCAGCTAGCATGAGGCTCGGAAAAGTAGGACTTGATGATGTCAGAAACGGTGCGTCCAACTTTGCAATCAATACCGAACCTGAAATAATAAAAATTCAGAAATTTATATTTAAATATAAATATGTAATAATAAATGTAATTAAAACGAAAAAAAAAAAATTTACCATTCTGCACCGTCGGTATGATCCGGATCTAATCTCGTAAGCTTATGTCGGCCCGGCTGTGCCAACAAATCATGCACCGTCATGTGTGCATATGGTGCCGGGGCACGTCCTCCACCTTGCTGAACCAGAGGCGGTGGTGGTGGCGGTGGCGGTGTATGCGTGGCGAAATCATCTGCCGCCGTAGCAGAAGAAGACTGTCCAGCTGCCGATGTCCCTTCAGCATCACGCATAAACTGAGCGTAGTGGGGACGACGGCGGTTTGATATCTGCATGAAACGAAGAAACATAAAATTAATTACTATCTTTAAACGAACATAAAATTACTATTCTTCAATCTAAATCTCCTATTTTATAATTTTTTTTCTGTTCCTATCAATCAATTTGATTCCGTTTCTATCTACCTATTTCATTCCATTTCCTATCTATACTAACAACCTAAATTATATACAAATAAAAAAAAAATATTAAAATTTGTACCTTTTTTTTTGCAGATATCGGATGGGAGAGGAGAGAGAGAAGTTTGAGGAGAGAGAGAAGTTTGGGAGAGAATGAAGAAATGAAAAATCTGGGCGCTCCTTATATAAAATTTATAAACGTCGCTAATTCCTCCCTAATTTGCGACGATTTTGCGAAGAATCGTCACAAAATCGTTGCAAATCAGAATTTAATTTTTTTCATTTACCCACACGCGGGAGAAGCAATTAATTTCATAATCGTCGCAAAATCGTCGCAAATTAGGGAGGAATTAGCGAGGCTTTTTATAAACTATATGGTTAATTTTTTCATTTTCCCAAACGCGGGAGAAGCAATAAATTTCATAATTTGTGACGATTTTGCGACGATTCGTCGCAGAATCGTCGCAAAGTAGGGAGGAATTAGCGAGGCTTTTTATAAACTATATGGTTTAGTGTATAGGGCATAGGTACGAGGATTTATAACAACGATTGTAACACATTTGAAACCCATCTAAATGTTTAATGTGAGTCTTTAATCTTCAAAACATATATATGCACATCAAGATTGAAGTACGACTAAAACAGAGAGTTTGCGTATATGATAGCTTTGCGAATAAGAAGAAGTTAAGACAATGAGTTTGCGGAGATAACTGAATAGTGATTGCTCGAGTATCTATTGGCGATTAATTCAATATACTTAATATGGATTTCAATGAGTGTTACAATTTGCAATGAGATTTTAAGTTATTTAGGGTTTAGGGCATAGGGTTTAGGGTTTACAAGAGTTTCATATAAATCGTCACTAATTCGTCCCAAACTTAAGACGAAATAGCGACGATTTATACAAATCGTCTCAAAATCTTCCCTATGTTGCGACGATTTAGCGAGGAAATATACAAAATCTCTTTTAAACACTTAATCTTATGCCCTAAACCCTTACCTTAACCCTCATAACAATAATGTTATGGGCATATGGCATAGGGGAAAGGTTAAAATGGGATTTCATACAAATCGTCGCAAAATGAGTCTATGACCTTCTCTCTGCCTTTTAAATAGAACTCGTCAAAATTTCAGAACACACCGAAAATGAACTTGACGTTGTAGCATTTACCGGTAGGGATATCAATTAGGGCCAAAGCCCGAGGGCTGGCCTGACGGCCCCTGAAAAACACTGGATTAGGGTTTAAATATATAAGCCCAAAAGAAAATTGGGCCTTTCGGGCTAGTGGGTTTTTCGGGCTTAGCCCGGCTGGGCTCGGGCCCGAAAAGCCCGAAAATAAACATTTTGATTGAGTTAGAGGTTTTGTTTAAGAATTAACTTTTAAAATATAGAGTATTTCCTATATCTTTTTCATTGATCAAAACCCCTAATTTCCTAGTTTTGCCTTACTATAAATCTCAGAGTCTACATTTAGTATTGGTGCGCATGTCTTGAACAAATATAGAAATCGTCTCCTACCTATACACGTTGAAGCATTGATTTGTACACGCACTTGGTTGAATGAGTTTACGTTTCGTGATCCAAGTAACACTATCATTCATTCTATTTACTTCATATTTTTAAAATCATTATCTATAGACTTTCAGAGATATTTCTATACGATTTATACATGTAAAAAAAAACCCGAAAAACCCGAAAAGCCCTATAGCCCTGTCCGGGCCGGGTCGGGCTTTAGAATATAGGCCCGATTTTTTTTTCGGGCATGGCCGGGCCGGGCTCAAATATATGAGGGATTTACAGGTTTTGGGCCGAATGACACGCCTTAATTTTACCGCCACTATGAAGTAACGATCCAACCTAAGGCGGCGAAGCTTCAAAATTTATAAGCCTCGAATAAAACCAAAAGCGCGTGGAACACCGTGATAGTATTTGAGGGTCAATCCCAAGAGAACTAAATATTGCAACAATAAAGATGTGAGACACAAACTAATCTAGAGAAATTGATTTTTGGATTTGAAAGTTTACAAACTAAGAAAGTAAAAATGCAAGAATTAAAACAAGATAAAAGCGTTGAACCATGAATTTAACTATCATAAGAATGAGCTAACAATCAAAGAATGATGCCAAAGATTGAATTAAGCCCCATCCTAGAACATGGAATTCACAAATATGACTAATCTATTTCCATGGCACTAATCACTTCACTAATTACCTAATCAACATAAACTTATATTCGCAATTATATAATCAATGAGCATTAAGAAACAATTCCAATTAGTTCACTAAACACCCTATTCATCAACTCCCGTTGGCTAGGTATGTAAAACTCATAAAAGGTTTGGTTCAAGCATTTTCACAAACACATTCCGGGCATGAAATGCCTAAGTTCTAGATTTTGAGAGATCAAGTCACACTAGCTTTAAGGGCAACCTAAATGAAGGATCTAACAAGATGCAACCTAAATCATCATCATTTAACCATCAAATCATCCTAATCTAGCCTAACTGATGATCTAACTAAGTAATAGTTCTTAAACATAAAGAAAAGCAGAAGAAAAGACATAAACATAAAGATAAAAGATAGAGGTTGAAGAATCTTTCACTATAGTGGCATGATAAGGTGAAGATCAATCCAAATACACCAAGAGAAGAAATTGGATCTAAATCCAACTCTAGGGAAAAGAAAACTTAAGTTTTTACATGTCTAAAGTTGTATTTATAAGAAGGCAAAACGGAGCGGGTCGACTCGGGACAAACCGGTTTCGACCCAAAATATTGAGAAAAATGCTTGCAGGATCGGTGTGTGCAATCGGGGTAAAGGCCGATTCCAGTGAGATTTTCTTCATCTTCGTGTCGTAGGGATCGGTATGTCCAATCGGGGTAATGGCCGATTCCTGAGATGTTTAGGTGATTCTCCATTCGCATGCTAGACTGGTCTCTCCAATCGGAGTAAAGGCCAATTGCAGCTGCTCTTCAACCCAAAACTTGCTTTTCTTTGACTCTCTTCCAAGTTCTACCATCATTCCAAGTCCCATGCTCGTCTTAGCTCCAAAGAACCTAAAAATCATCAAAACAACGATGCAAATGCAAGAAAGTAGTCTAAGACTCGAAGATGATACTAGAATATGCAAATGAGACTCAAATGCAAGAATACGACTTCTAAATGACATGAAATAGTATTGAAACCAATGAAAACAAGTGTTAAGAACACCTAAAATCTACAAATATCACCGGACCAGGTCGGACCAGCTCGATTGACATTCCTATTTACCGGTAGTTAAATAAGTAAATAACTCATATGGGCCTGAAAAAAAGGGACACCAAGGCCTCCATTTTTTATTTGTGTTTATATTTGCAGTTTTGGATATATCTTAATATATAAAGCTGAATATTTCAAAATTGCTAACTCACGTGATCGTGACACGTGTCAAGTCAATCGATGAGATTCTAACTTGTGTAAAAAATATATAATCGATTCATAATCCTAAAATGTAAAGTTACTAAACAAAACAAGAAAAATAGAAAATGTAAATATATCGTAAAAACCAGAGTTAATAAAAAAGAAAACTTAAAAATTTGGAAAAATTAATAACCGATTCATAATCTTAGAATGTAAAGTTACTAAACAAAAAAAAAATACAAAATTTAAATTTATCTTCAAAGCAAAGTTAATAAAAAAGGAAACACAATCCTTAGTTTTTCCATTTAGATTAAGGAATTAAACAATGGATTACTAATCATAAAAGAGTTTTTTTTTATAATTTATCACCTCTATATAAACAGGTTGGTAGTATATCAATTATATACAAAAAAAAAAATCAAAAGTACAATAATCGTTTCTAAAGCTATTTATTGTATCTGCTCCACCAAATTCTTCCTTCAAAATATATATTTACTTTATCAGAAATTTTTTTTCTAAATTTGTATATTATTTATTTCACGTGTGATTTAATTGTGTTTTTTATTTTTTCGTTTTTAATTTTTTTTTCAGAAATTATAAAATATTAAATTATAAATTCGCATATATACGAATCCTAATATACTATGTATATATATATACAATAGTTTTAAGTTGATTTGTTCGTTACTATACGTACTCAACGTAGAAAAAGGGTTAAGAAGACTTATTGATTTTGAGGAGTCAACGGAGTCTTTTCCTCCATACAATTTTTTTTTTTTTTTTTGGAACATTTTCATTCCTCCATACAATTCTGAAGACTTATTGAATGATTTTGAAGAGTCAAAGGAGAGTCTTTTAACGTGTGGAAAAAATAGAGTACAAGTGGTGATGTATGTTTATTGTGATAGGTACCTTTTTTTATATATATATATTTTTTTTAAAACTACCTTTTCATCATTTTATTTTCTTATCTTATATATTTTATTATATAAAGCTAAATCTCTCGATATGAGCATGACACGTATGATACTTTTCACTCACGAAATCGTGACATGTGTCGTTATTAATTAATATCGTGACATGTGTCAAAGTAATAATCTGAATAAAAGGAAAAAATAAAAACGGAAATTAAGATTCTAACTCACGAGATCGTGACATGTGTAAAAAAACGGAAAATAACAATACAATAATATAAACTTTCCTTATTTTGGTCATCATTTTGGGCCACAACAGGCCGGCCCAATAGACAAATACGCGCACACATGGAAGACAGGTGGAGTCGAACTCGACACCGGTAAGATGGCAGCAGAGGTGTGGCAACCACTGGACCACTTGCTCATTATTTATAAACATTCCTATAAGACACAATAACAAAAAAAAGGGAAAAATAAATTGTGTTTTATTTAAATAGAAACTAATAAAATCAAAAAAATAAAGTAAGAGAAAAAATAGAAACTACAAAATAAAAATAAAAAATGTAAACTATAAAATTTATATAAGATTCATAATATTTAAAATTATATTAATAACAGTTTGTTAAGATTGTGACATGTGTAAAAAACGGAAAATAACAATGTAATAATATAAAATTTTCTATAAATCAAAATAACAAAAAAAAATATTTTATTTAAATAGTAACTAATAAAATCAAAAAAAAAAATAAGAGAAAAAATAGCGTGACACATAGGATAATTCTTACTCACAAGATCATGATTTGTGTCATTGTTAATTAAGATCGCGATATGTGTCAAAGTAATAATTTGAATAAAATGGAAAAAAACGGAAATTAATATTATAACTCACGAGATCGTGACATGTGTAAAAAAACAGAAAATAACAATGTAATAATATAAACTTTCCTATAAGACAAAATAACAAAAAAGGAAAATTAAAATTTGAAATTTATTTTTGGAACCCTCTCATTCATATAGAGAGATGTTTACCATGTTTATGGATAATATGAATCAGTTTCGAATTTTCTTGATTATGAATAACAAAACATAATTTCTAGATAACTAAATATGAGTCTTAATTTGAAATCTAATTACACATGTCATATGTACGCGAGTTATCAATTTAAGAGTCTAATATAGTTTATTTTTTATCCGCGTATCACGCGGGACCTAATCTAGTATTATATAAAGGTGGATCCCTCAACGTGAGCGTGACACGTAGAATAATTCTCACTCACGAGATCATGACATTTGTTACGGTTAATTTAGATCTTGACATGTGTCAATTTAATTAAAAAAGTAAAAATGAATTAAAGTAAATATTAAAAAAGGTTAAACTAAAAAAAGGCAATTTAAAAAAAATAAAAAACAAGAATAAGTAAAGAAAACTTATAATAAAGGAAAGTGACAAAAGAAAACTTAAAAGTTTATAATCTACAACCACGACCAAAGTTAAAAAAGAAAAACTATAAATATACTCTAAATTTAAAAGGAAAATTATAAAAATACGACCAAACTTAAAAGTTTATAATCATTTCCATTATGAAAAAAAGAAACTTAAAAAAGGAAAATTATTAATATATAACCACGACCAAACTCTATATAATAATCTACACATTTGTCACGGCTAATTTAGATCTTGACACGTGTCAATGTAATACTACAAACTTTCCAAACAATCAAAAAAACAATTTATGGTTTAAGAAAATAGAAACTAATAAAATCAAAAATAGTAAAGTACGAGAAAAATAGAAAATAAAAAAGTAATAAAGTAAACTATTAAATGTATATAAGATTTAAAATATATCAAAACTAAACGTAGGATAATAATAACTGACAAGATCGTGACATTTGTCAACGTTAATTTAGATCATGACATGTGTCAATGTAATAAAACAAACTTTCCAAGTAATAGAAAAAATAAAAAAGAAATTGTGGTTTAAGAAAATGGAAACTAATAAAATCGAAAAAATAGTAAAGTACGAGAAAAAAATAGAAAATATGAAATAAAAAGTAACTATTAAATGTATATAAGATTCATAATATATCAAAACTAATAAAATCCAAAAAGTAAAGTACGAAAAAATCAAAAATCAAAAATCAAAAAAATGTAAAGTATTAAATTTATATAAGTAAACTATTAAACTATCAAATTAGGAAATATTGATTTTATCAATTAGATTCAAATTTAAGTTATATAAGATTGAAATTTGATTCTTGAATTGTCTCATTCATTCAGAGAGATTGTTTATGGGTAATCTGGATCAGTTTTGAACCATTTTAAATTGTGAATTTCAAAACGTAATTTATGTATAACTAAACGAGTGTTTGACTTTAAAATCAAATGATATGAGTCATAATTATGTGGGTTATCAATTTTACAATTTAAATATTTGTTATTTCACCCCGTATCATGCGGGACCTAATCTAGTTATATAATAAAGTTGAATGTTTCAAAGTTAAAAATTTGCATGATCGTGACAATTGTCAAGTCAGACGATCAAATTCTGACATATGTTGATATATAACATCAATAGTAAATGGAAAAATTTGTAATCGTTTCCTAATCGTAAAAGGTTAAGTTACTAAAAAAATATATAGAAAATGTAAATTTATCCTAAAAGTCAAAATTAATAAAAAAAATTATAATTTATTATCGATTACTAATCTTAAAAGGTAAAGTTACTAAACCAAAAAGAAAAATAGAAAATGTAAATTTATCCTAAAAGCCAGAGTTGAATGTTTCAAAAGTCAATCGATCTGATTCTGATATGTGTAAAAAAAATTCTAATTAGATTTTAACACATAATCTTAACAATAAATGGAAAAATTTGTAATCTTTTCCTAATCGTAAAAGGTTAATTTACTAAGCAAAAAAAATTTAAAATCTAAATTAATCTTAAAAATCAAATTAATTTAAAAATTATTATTTATTATCGAATCATAATCCTAAAAGGTAAAGGTAATGAACAAAAAAAAACAAAAATAGAAAATATAAATTTATACTAAAATCCAAAGTTAATAATTTTAAAAAAAAAATCTAGAAACATTTATAACCGATTCATAATTCTAAAAGGAAAAATCACTAAATAACTAAAAATAAAATAGAAAATAGACAATCGATCAGATTTTGCCACGTGTAATTTTTTATCAATTTGATAAAATAATTTAAAATTTTAATATTTTATGTCGATTAAAAAAACAAATATATACTAAGAACAAAGAAAAGTAAATATAATTCAAATAAAAATATGATAATTAATTCATCAATTTTTTTTAAAAAATCGATATTTGAGTAGTTAACTAATAAAACGTAAACACCATTCAAACAGTAATAGGACAAACTAAATATTTGGAAACATGTCACAACATTTAATTGAAAAATAAATGATAGAAAAATTAGAAAATCAAAATAAATAAATAATTGTGACTCTGTTAGGCTTTTCTAATTATGTGTGATTTCGTATCGGCGTTCTCAATAATATTTTATTTAGTTTCACGGGTGATCTAATATTGTTTTTTACTTTTTATAATTTTTTCCATGAATTATAAAATATTAAATTATAAACTCCGCATATATATGGGGCCTAATCTAGTATTGTATATAGTTTTTATTTAAACTGACTTACAATTTAGATCATCTTAACAAAACAAAATTGTTAATTGTAAACGAAATGTCAAGCACTAACGAAACGTCTGCTATCTGTTTCCGTTGGTATTTACTAGCCAAAAAAAAAATTGAATTTAGAAAATATGATTTTTTTTTTCACATATAAACGTAAACGTATAAATTGGCGAATACAATCGAAACCCAATTTCTATCATACGAATTACCAGAGCTGTCCCTTCCGTAAGGCATTAGGCCACATTTAAATATTATGCATGTCAAGGCCACATTTCAAATTTCCAAATTGGTGTAGTGGCATATTGTTGGTTCCATATCCTTTTTGGATAGACATTTTTGTTCAAAATATTTTACCCACATTTTACTTATTTACATTTTTTCCTTATTATACATTTTCTGGTTTCCATTTCCTTCTTCTTTTCCAGAGAAGATTTCTTTTCACATAATATAGAATCGATATTTTAGACATAAATCTGTATTTTCATCATTTTAAATAAAAATTAAATGTAGAATAACTATATATATATATAAGATAAAGTTTATATAAAACTAACCAAAACACATAGTTAATTTTATATGATCTTTATTTGCATTATACAATTCAAACTATGTAGTTAATTAGTTATATTTATATGGTTTTTTCAAATGTGTTTTAAATAGATATATTAAAATACAAAAATTTAGAAAAACAAAACAAAAAAAATGAATAAATCAAGGCCACATATCTACCGATATGCTTTAAGCCTCTGAAATATCTGAGACGGCACTGTGAATTACAAAAGGCTATTTAAGCGAAAAAACATAATATGAGATATATATTGATGCAGACACATCTATAGGGGAAACTTTGTCGATAATAAATGGCCATCTTAGGGGAAAAAAAGATAATGAACAGTGATCATCACAAATAAGATAAAAAAAATATTCGTGATGGCTATATATTAAGTATATCTAGATTGTTTGGCCATCGTACGTAGATCGGAGTATAAAAAGTCAGAGAGGTGAAACTCCTACAACTATGCATCTAATTAAGAATTTCTTCATTTCTCCTACGTATATTAATTAAAGTCCGGCCCTGAAATTATGGGGGCTTGAAACAAAAAAAAAATTACGGGCCAATAATCATATCATAAAATGGTTTTTTTTTCTTTTTTAGTTTTATGAATTTTTTGTTTTAATTGATTGGGCTTCTTTTTTTTTGCCCATAAGCTTAAACAGAAACTTATTTATATTATATACAGGTATATATATATATGGGTTTTTATCTTATATATGGATCTGCTAAAATTTGGGGCGAAGACCAATGTTTCATTGGGCTTGGCCCAGGGCTGGCCCTGGATCAACATATGATATCGTTTTTATGTTTGTCATCGTTTGATACGTCATTCATAGTTTTATTAGTCTCGCCTTCTATCCACATGTTCTAAATAATGTGTTTTCATCGTTACATCACCATTAAGATCGTAACTACAAACCAAAAGGTGGTAGTCATGTGGTTCCCTTCTGAGGTGAGTGTCGATCCTGCTGGTCCAGATTAGGATTCGATTCCCCGCGGAAGCGGAATTGCCAGGACAATTGCTTGACCAAGTGGGACATTAAAAATGGTCTGTATCACTCCCACCCGAGAGATTAGTCTGGGCCTGTTTGGACTTGGGATTACTCTCGGAGGCCAAAAGGTATCAAAAAAAAAAAAAGATCGTAATTACATAAATTATCATCTATAACGTAATATATACCACCATAATCTCCGAAAACACGATGATTTGTATATTTTAGACTTGAATTTCATACATAACTAGTGATATAGTATTCAACGAATCATCTGGGAATGCAAAGCATCAACACATATTTAAATTTCACTAGCTAATGTTATAGAGATATACTCCCTCTCTTTCTTAATAATAGATGTTGTAGAAAAAAAAATTGTTTCAAAAAGTTAGATGTTTTCTATTTTCTAGGTGTAGTTATTGTTCTTTTTTCTTAATTTACCCTTAGTATTTTAATTATCTAAAAAGAAAACTAGAGTATTAATTAATAAAAACAAGGATAGAATTGTAATTGCAAATACTTTCTTAATATATGTGAAAAACCTAAAACATCTAATAATTAGAAACAGAGCGAGTAGTATTCAACGAATCATCTGCGAATTATATATATATATATATATATATATATCTCTATAATATTATTTAAGAAAACATTTTTGAAAATGAACTTTGTTTTGTAAGTTATTACATATTATGCTATTACAAATAAGAAAAGATAATTGAAATAGGAAAGGATATAATTGTCTTTTAAAATTATTGATTAGAATACAGAATGTATTTATTCTTTTTAAATAGATTATTTATTATTTAGTTTCTTAATTATTATGATATTATTAAATAATAATCAGTCCATACATATTCAAAGAAAATATATTTGAAATCTTGCAATATTTTTCACTATGATTATTATACTTTATTTGAATATATATCAAAACAAAAGTTTGAAAAAATATTTTACTAATTTTATGAAGAGTTAGACACGAGAAAATTGATTTTTTAAGAGTTTGTGGACTGACCACAAAAACCATAGTCATGAAGAATATATATCAGAACAAAAGTTTGAAAAATATTTTACTAATTTTATAAAGAGTTAGACACGAACAAATTAATTTTTTTAAGAGTTTGTGGACTGACCACAAAAACCATAATCATTAAGCGGTGCATATTAGAGTTATGTTTTCAAGATTATAGGTTTTGCGGGTTAGGTTAGCCCGAATAATATTTTAGTTCATTGCAAAATAGGTTAAAGTATATAAGTTAGTCCGGGTTGACAATTCTATATATAATCATTAGTTAGACATATTATAAAATTCAGATAAAATTATTTTTTCTTAAATTTCAAAACAATTTTTAAAAAACAAATTATCTCGCGCTATATAGCTAACGCGGATTGAATCATAGTATTACTCTTAATCGTCTGGCCAACTATATTAGACCGAAGGCGCATACTTTTCTAATTACTAATTAGTAAATTATTTTTAGTTTTTGTGGTAAACCAATTACCAATATAAAATTACAAGTGATAAATTCGGAAAATATAAAAACGTACAACAAGTGCCCATGCCAACTACTATATAACTTCGCTTCAATCTTCATTTCTAAACCCACAAAAACTCAAACACTCTAATCGCCAAAAAGGAAATAAGATGAAAATCTTTAACCCTTATCAAAACCTAATCTTAGCCACAACCATTTTCCTGGTTTTAGTTGTTTCCCTAAGAGCCCAAGACAGCCCACAAGACTTTTTGGACGCTCACAACAAAGCACGAGCCGCGGTTAGGGTGGGTCCTTTAAGTTGGGACGAGAGGGTTGCTACATATGCTCGTGGCTATGCGAACCAGCGTAAAGGTGACTGCGCCTTGCAACACTCGAGCGGGCCCTATGGAGAAAACATCGCTTGGAGCAGCGGTGACATGTCAGGCGTTGAAGCGACTAACCTGTGGGTGAACGAACAGGCTGACTACGATTATGGTTCCAACACATGTGCCTCGGGAAAACAGTGTGGCCACTATACTCAGGTTGTGTGGAGAAACTCGGTGAGGATGGGATGTGCAAAAGTGAGATGCAACAATGGGCAAACCTTTATTACTTGCAACTATGATCCTCGCGGTAATTTTGTTGGTCAGTGGCCTTACTAATCATATCAAAAAGAAAACCCCAGTTTGAATGTTATATGTTATATTGTTTCTATATATGTTAGCCAATAATGATTGGTTTGTCCGGTCCGGTCGTCTTTTGTACCACATATATGCGTGGATTTTATAATGGAATAAGAAAAATGCAATGCTACGGCTTGCAGTTGCTATACGAATTTCTCCTTCTATTTTGGTTGTTGTTGTTGTATTTATACGTACCCATGCTTAGAGCACATATATTTAGGGTTTTATCTTTACATTTTATATTGTTGTATTTGACTAAAATATAAAAATAACAACGTATTTATTTATTTTTATAAAAAAATATCTTGTAAATAAATTGCAAGTTAACTACGAATAAAAATGCCAAACACAAATGCTAATTTTCTTCTGTTTGCATTTTACGTTTCAATGATAAAATATCGTAAACATATTTACTTATTCAATTGAAACTAAATAAAATGTATATTAATGTTTAAAAGCGAAAATCCCATTCAAATTCACTAGCTATTTAGTTATTAAAAAATAGTAATCAGAAAACAAATGCTTAATTATTTAATTAAAATAATTGAACCCATTGCTTTGTCACCTTCATTTTTTTTTAACATCTATTTTTATTTATATATAATATCCAAGATTACATAAAAAGTACACAAATAATAAAATACAAATTTTTAAAAAATAAGAAAACAAAAGAAATACATATGTCAATGTTTTTCGAAGAAAAGTCTTACTCGATTTCATATTCGCATTTGATCTATTGCGAATTTCATCTTTGGTTATCAACGTAACCAATTCAAACACCCTTTCCTCATGTTGTATTACCTTGGCCAACTCCCAATTTAAATATAGAGATGTTCTTCGATTAAGAATCCAATGTATTGATTCTTTCGAAAGAAATTTTTTTTGGGATTGCCAAGTTTCGACGATTGTACGAATATCGTCATACAACAAAGAGGATACATATTCGACTCCACATTGTTGTCTCTCCATAGTAATGTCAATTTTCCAGGATCCCAAATTCGCCGACCAAGACACCAACGCACTTGCTGGCTTTATACTCAATTCCTTCTCCAAATTGGTATTGGAGATGTCGGACATCGTGGAGGGTCACATAACCCTTCACGGAGATAACGTGTTCGAATTAGACGTAAAAGAACCGACCCACTCCAACGAACAATGAATAATTCGTCTCCATTGATGGAGAACGTTGCCACTCACGAACCGATACGATGATAAAGCGGTTTGTGAGAAAAAAAACATTGATTTTATAGATTGAATCTTCTGTGAATCCAATCCTAAACTGAGAAAAGGCCATAAAATTACTGCCCAAAGAAAAAAGAGAAAAACAATACCATCATTTTCAGATGTGATTTGCAAAATCTCTTCCTTCTTCACTCGTGAAACGCGATAAGAATGAAAAAGAGACAAGTCCAACATCAAAATATTCATCGGACATTGAACAAGACTTTAGATTCTCTCTGCAATTTAGTCATCTCTCTTCTCCTCCCTTAATCGCCTTCTCCATCGCATGAGAGAGAAGAGAGCGTTGCTGCTTTTTCACCTTCATATATACCCAAAAAAAAAAAACTCTTCGACGAATATTAGAGAAAACAGTCTTTTGTAACCACCCTTTCATGTACGGTTACCGAATTCATGTAAAAGTGCTTGTTGGGCTTTTTGCTTCAAAATTGTTTTAGCTAGTTTGTTTGCTCTATTTTTCAGTTTTCAGAACACTTCAAGCTTGTACAGTTTTTTCTTTTAGACGATATACTATAGAGAAATTATGTGAATGGATCCACATCTCTTTTTTGTAATTTTCAGCAATTTCAATAGTAAATAAACCCTTAAAAAAAAATGATGTGAATTCTGTATAAAATGAGCTACACGGACTCACGGAGAGACTTTAATTTGCAATAAATAATATTTTCATTGACATCGTCTGAAAGGGCACGTCATCCGGCGGCTTGGGCAAGGAGACTATATATATGCATTATATGTCGATGTCGTATATACTGTAATATTAAAATATGAACACTTCTTTGTAATTCAGTTATAAGAGAATATGCCAAAGGATTTTGGTATAAGAGAATACCCCAAGGATTTTCAAATTTAGCGATTTTTTTTTTTTTTTTTTGGTTTACAAATTTAGGGAAGTTCTTAACACGTTTCCAAATTAACCTTAATATATATTTTAATTGCCAGGAGGTTCTGGACCATGGTCCATACATCTCTTCCATGCCCGGGACCAGAGCATTTTAAATGATTTCGTCCCAAGCGTCACTCAATCCTGTGACCTTAAGGCTTCGTCCAGAGTATCTTTACCAGTCGAGGTGGCCACACTTGGTAAATTAACCTTAATTTTGTTCTCAATAATATGTTTTTTGGCGATCTATATGGCCGGTCGTCAAGTCGATCATTTTTGTTCCACTATCGAAGAATGATTTCAAACTAGCGACTTAATCATTTAGTATATGTCTAATGATTGTTGTGCCGTTAGATTGACATAAAAATTGAGAATATTGGGAATTTAGTCACTTTTTAAGATTTTAATTTGTTTTCTAATATTTTTTGAAACCTTGTGCATATCTAATACTTTATGTACACTTTCCAGTCTTATCCATGTATAGTACTGCGCGGCTCAACTGTGTATAATACACATACCAATAACAAAGAGGGGCAAAATCATCATTTGGCTCAGAAGAAGACAAAAAAAAAATGAAAGTGTTTGATTTGTAAGGAAGTTTTGAAAAATGATTGTGTGTGCAATTATCTCTAGAAATTAGAAAGTGAGATTTATTAGTGCCTTTGGCTCGTTTTTCGGTTAAGCGGAAAGATTCTAACTCATATTGACAAACTATGAAATTGTAAATCTTAACTTATGTTATTGAGGCTCTCGAGTCTCGACCAATGTATATATATACACATAAAAGAGAATGTTAAACCTAATAGATAAGGCAATTGTTGTGATTTCATCTTCTGTTTTAGTCACCAGTTTTACTTGTTCATTTATCTAACTCATTAGTCTGTTTGTGATTGTTGTTTGTGCAGGAAAAAATAAGAAAGAGACACGAGATTTACAAGTTCCCAAGGCAATGCGCCGAGGTACATCTTGGTGAGCTAAACCTGCTCACAAGGTTTTCACTATACGTATAAACTAAGTACAAGAAACCAGATAGAGATCTACACCAAGGAGAGGAAGAAGAAAAGCTATGGAGAAGATAAGCTATTCTCTGACTCTACTCTCTCTCTAGATCCTCTTTTCTGCTTGTCACTCTACGCAAACACACCTGAGTAGTCGTCGATATTCCTTTTGTATCAGGTTCAGCTCAGCTCACAGCAAGCTCATGCTTTTCCCATTCACGTAACAAACCTTATCACCAAAGTTCAACGCATGAAGACATGTTAACCAACAAAACGACACTGCTCTTGTGTTTAGCTCACTTCTGGGCTTGACTAAGCTTCTTTCCGTATGGGCCTCTGTCTGAACATAACCGGCCCAACTAAGCTTCAACCCACATGTTGAATACGAATCGCATCTTCACATTCTCCACTTCGATTCCATTCAGACATAACCCAGAAAAACAGATCTTCCGATCATTTCTCTCTCTCTTGTTCCGACAGCTCCTTGTCGAAACCCTAGCTTCTCGCAGAGCTAGATTCAGTCTCTGAGAACTCTCAGACGACTTCTTGCTTCTTCAAACTTAGTCACCGGCACCGGTTTCGTCAAAATATCCGCCAGATTTAACTTCGTATCGATCTTCGAGACCACGAGATCTCCATTTGCAATCACATCCCTAATGAAGTAGTAACGAGTCTGGATGTGCTTTGTCCTCTCTTGAAAGACGATGTTCTTAGCGAGGCAAATCGCGTTTTGCGAGTCACAGAAGATCTCGACTGTCTTCTGAGGAAAACCCAGCTCGCATGTAATTCTCTTCAACCACAAAGCTTCCTTAGTTGCTTCTGCTAAAGCCATGTATTCTGCTTCCGACGTTGACAGTGCTACGATATGTTGCAGGCCTGAGCGCCAGCTCACCGTGTTGCATCCGACCTGAAAATTATAGCCAGTAATCGATCTTCTTCGATCAAGGTCAGTAGCGTAGTCACTGTCACAATAACCTTTAATTTAAAACTCCTGTGACTTTGTAAATGCCAGCTTGCAATCTGAACTTCCTTTTAAGTATCGTATAACCCATTTAACCGCATTCCAGTGTTCTTTGTTAGGAGTACTCATGAAGCGACTCACCAGTCCCACCGCATGTACTATATCCGGACGTGACTCAACCATGGCGTACAATAGACTACAGACAGCACTGTAGTAAGGTATTTTCCTCATTTGCATCTCAGTTTCAACCTTTTCTTCTGCTTTAGTACTAGCTAGTTTGAAATGACACCCGATAGGGGTTTGCACTATCTTCAAATTAGTAGCATCAAAACTTTTAATAACCTTCTCAATGTAAGACTCCTGAGACAAGTAGAGAATACCTTTGCTTCTGTCTCTAATGATATCCATGCTTAAGATCCTCCTGGCAGGTCCTAGGTCCTTCATTTCAAACTCAATAAATCCTTAACCCTTTGAATTTCCTTCAAATCTTTAGCTGCCACCAACATATCATCAACGTAAAGCAAGAGATACACAAAACCTCCATCACCATAAGCTTTAAAATACACACAAGTATCCAACTGGCTCCTTGAAAACTTATGTGTTTTCAGAACTGATTAAACCTTAGATTCCACTGTCTAAGACCATACAGAGATCTCTGTAATAAGCATACCTTGTTACCCTTAGAATATCCCTCAGGTTGTTCCATAAGAATCCTTTCATCCAAATTACCATGTAGAAATGCAGTTTTCACATCTAACTGTTCCAACTCAAGATCCATGTTAACCACCATAGATAGAACCAATATGATCGTAGTGTGCTTAACAACAGGTGAAAACACTTCTTGATAATCAATCCCCTCAATATGAGAAAACCCTTTTGCAACAAGTCTAGCTTTAAACCTTGGTTCTTCCAATCTTGGGATTCCAGGCTTGAGCTTGAACACCCACTTACAACCAATAGTTCTTTGTCCTTCTGGCCTATCAATGAGCTTTCATGTGAAATTCTTGTTTAGAGAATCCATTTCTTCATCAGTAGCTCCCAGCCACTTATCTCTGTTAACTCCTTTCATAGCTTCTTGAAATGACTTTGGTTCTTCAACCTCAATAAGTTCTGCTACACTTAGAGCATAGACAGCCACGTCTCCATCATCAAATCTGCTTGGAGGTTTAACATTCACTTTTCTTTCTCTATCTCTTGCTAAGAGATAGTCACTTAGTTCAGGTGATGAATCTTCTGATCCAGATTCTTCTTCCTCTGAATCCGCAACTACTTCTGATTCTAAGATAGCTCCACCTTCACCTGAAGTCTCACCTTCCCCTGAAACTCCACCTCTACCTGAAACTTCTCCTTGAATCACATCACTACTGTCATGTTCCCTGATCTCAAATGAAACCTTTTCCTTTCCTTTTCCTGTCTGACCAGTGACAGCAGCCTTCCTTCCAATATCCTTGAAGAGTGTATCTTCCCAGAAAACCACATCTCGGCTAACGATGCACTTCTTTTCTTCATAACTCCATATCATGTAACCCTTGACTCATTGTGGATATCCCATAAAGACACCCTTCTTAGCCCTTGGCTTTAGTTTACCCTGATCAACATGATAATAAACCAAACATCCAAACCTCTTTATATGAGAATAATCTGGTTTCACACCAGTCCAAACTTGTTCTGGAATCTCTAGCCTAAGAGAAACAGATGGTGACCTGTTGATCATATAAACCACAGTTGATGCAGCTTCTGCCAAGAATGTTTCACCCAATCCCATTTCACTTAGGAGACTCCTCACCTCTTTCAATATAGTTCTATTCAACCTCTCAGCCACACCATTCTGTTGAGGAGTGTATGGACAAGTCTTATGCCTTATAATTCCATGAGCCTTGCAATGATCATCAAACATTATGTTGCAATACTCCAGCCCATTATCAGTCCTTAAGGCTTTAAGTTTCTTTCCACTTTGATTTTCCACAAACGTCTTCCACTCAACAAACTTACTGAATGCTTCATCTTTAGTTCTAAGAAAATAGAGCCACACCTTCCTTGAGAAATCATCCACAAATGAGATATAGTATTGACACTTTGACAAACTTGGTGTAACATTTGGAGAACCCCACAGATCAGAATGAACAAACTCTAACTTTTCCTTTGAAATATGCTTTCCGTTTTGATAAGACAGCTTGTGAGACTTCCCAAAAATACAAAATTCACACTGCTTTAGGTCTGCAATATCATCAAATTTCAATAACTCCTTCTTGACTAAAACCTGTAATCCTTTTGCACTCATATATCCCAATCTGTTGTGCCACAACATTGTCTTATCATCTGCTTTAACTGCTGCGTTAACCTGCTCCTTCAATGGTTTACCATCAAGAATATAAAGAGTATCCTGGTAATTTCCTGCGAGGACTTCCCTTTCTTTGTAGAACACTTGCAGCCTGAAATTTTTAGACTGAAACCAACATCCTTGTGACTCCAACTGTCCCAATGAGATTAGGTTCCTCTTAGCCGTAGGAGAATACCTCACCTTACTTAATATAACAGTTGAGTTGTTATTATTAACTATCTTCAAACTTCTTATAGCCGTGACAACACAGTGAATATCATTTCCCATTAAGATTTTTCCACCATCAATATTTTCCACATCAAACAAGAGATCTTTTATGTATGTTAAATCATACGAGCATCCTGAGTCAAGTACCCAACCATCCCTAGAGTGAACTTCTGATGCAGTTAATACTAATGGTTCATCATCCAGAATTTTTCCAACATTTGCTTAAGCATTGCTAGACTAGCCTCTCTTTGGACAATCCTTTTTGAAATGGCCTTCAGCCCCACAAATCCAGCAAGCTCTTTTGTTTTTAGTCTTTGCTTTGCCTTTATCTTGTTAATTACCCTTAGTATTAACTTTCTTCCCAGTATGTGCCTTAGACTAAATGTAGAGGCCTTCACTACTTGATTTTGAAGTTTGCATCCCCTTCTGCTTCAGTTTAGTCTCTAGAGAATAAGCTGTTGTAGTTACTTCTGTTAGAGTTATTGTATGTTGTCCACCCCTGTACTTAAGTGTGTGAACCAACTGAGTAAAATGTGATGGTAAGCCATTTAGGAGTATTATGGCTTGATCTTCATCACTCAGTTCCACATATAGACTTGCAAGATCTGAGACAAGCTTGTTGAAGATGTCCAGATTCTTGTCTAGATTCTTTCACTCCTCCATCTTGAAGTTGTAGAACCTCTGTTTCAAGTAGAATTTGTTAGGTAGGGATTTATCTTGATACTGAGATTCTAAAGAATCCCACATGGCTTGGGCAGTCTTGTGCTTCAAACCAACCTTCCTCATCACCATCCTTTTAGAGTCAGACTCATACTCAACAAATTTCTAACCCTTCGATCCTTCTCCAGCCTTTTAGGGTCAGTTTTAACTTTTTCACCTTCAGTCCCCTTTCCTTTAGGATCAACTGGTGTAGACGATGATGTCTCACCATCAACCGTTAGAACTGAGTCAAGTCCAAGGATCTCTAGCTAAGCTAGAACTCTATGCTTCCAGATAGTTTAATCACCTTTCCCATCAAACTTTTCAACCTCCCATTTTCCCTGAGTAGGCTCAACCATCCTGTTGTACCCGATCTGATCCTGAAAACCCAGAAACACCAGAAACAACCCAGCAAAATACCAATACCCATAAGAATACCAACAACACAACACGCAGAGAAAACCCATATGTAGATCAGATGAGAAAACCGTAAAACTAGTAGATCCAGATGTAACCTGACCCATAAACCAGGTAAAAGATCTGATACCTGCTGAGTATTTCTCTTCAAAGAAAAAAATGTCCAGAAAAAACCAGAAACCACCTTTTGACCGCTCCAACCTAGAGTTGTGATACCACTTGTTGTGATTTCATCCTATGTTTTAGTCACCAGTTTTACTTGTTCATTTATCTAACTCATTACTCTGTTTGTGATTGTTGTTTGTGCAGGAAGAAATAAGAAAGAGACACGAGATTTACAAGTTCCCAAGACAATGAGCCGAGGTACGTCTTGGTGAGCTAAACCTGCTCACAAGGTTTTCACTATGCGTATAAACTGAGTAGAAGAAACCAGATAGAGATCTACACCAAGAGATTACACGAAGGAGAGGAAGAAGAAAAACTATGGAGAAGATAAGCTATTCTCTTACTCTACTCTCTCTCTAGATCCTCTATTCTGCTTGTCACTCTACGCACACACACCTGAGCAGTCGTCGATATTCCTTTTGTATCAGGTCCAGCTCAGCTCACAGTAAACTCATACTTTTCCCATTCACGTAACAAACCTTATCACCAAGGTTCAGCGCATGAAGACATGTTGACCAACAAAACGACACTACTCTTATGTTTAGCTCACTTCTGGGCTTGACTAAGCTTCTTTCCGTATGGGCCTCTGTCTGAACATAATCGGCCCAACTAAGCTTCAACCTACATGCTGAATACGAATCACATCTTCACAACAATTATACATAATCGTATACTTACAAAATATCCAAATTTATATGAATATTTCCCAATACCTTCCCTTAAGTTGGAGCATGTAAGTTATAAAATCCCAACTTGAGAATAAATGCATCGAGATCTTTCCTTAACAATGTCATCTCGAACAAAATGACAATCGACTTCCACATGTTTGGTCTGTTCATGGAAAACGAAATTAGCACTAATATGATTAGCAAAAATATATATAGTAACGCACATTTTATTATCATAATTAGGCCACATAAAAGATCTCCAAAATCCTAAACAAAAGGAATCTATAGATAATTTCCCACTTTATCATCATCATGCACACAGAAAGTACAACTTAATTTGTTGCTCATTATTGGAATCTTAACTAATACACAAATTTACAGTTATTATATAAACAAACCATGTTAACACAATCAACATTCAAAACTTACAAGAAATTGGAAAAAGCAAAACAAAAAACTTTGCATCTTTTCTTTTTTTAAACATGGAGACCAAAATAGCGCCAATGTTGGTGACATTGATGATAGTGATGGTGATGGGAAACATTCTGATTCAAACAGATGCTCAGAAAATCCCTTTTAAAGAATGTTATCCAGCTTGTCTTATGATGTGTAAAACTGAGCAAAGTTTCCAAAGTATCTTTTGTGTCCATTTACGTGTAGCAAAACCTGTCTTCAACAATCTTCTCTACAATCTTTTTCTTCAAACAAAATCGATGATTCTCATTATTTTTGTAAACTCGGTTGTGCAACTCATCATTGTGTTTCCCTTTCCTCCCTCCAAAATCCGAGTAAGTTTTCACTTCTTGTATATATATATTTTTTTTTCTTTTTGAACCTTTTCTTTTGTAAAATTCATATAAAAATATTATGAATTTCCACGATTACAAAAAGAATTTGAAATGAGTGCAATGATTTCGATTCCTAACCTAATGCATGCAGTATTGTGACTTGTTGGTGTTTGATTTATGGACAGATGTGGAGAGAGTCTCAGCCTGTGTAGATTCATGCTCAAACAAGTGTACCAAGGAAAACTAGCCTGTGTAGATTCATGCTCAAACATGTGTATCAAGGAAAACTAGAAGCGATGTTATTATTATTTTTTTTTTTACAAGAATCGATGTCTAAATAAAAAGATATGAACCATTATTTTGTATCAATTCACATTTAAAGCAAACGAGAATTCTTTTTTTATTCAATATATATTTTGTCTTACAAGAAAATTAAATTGTTATAACCGGAACATAAAAAGTAAGGTTTGCACAAAAAAAAATCTTTTTTTTTAATACAGATTAATGCTTAAATAAAAAGAGCTGAAGAAATAATTTGTATCAACTAGATTTTCAAATAAAATGAGTACTTTGCTTTTTGGTTTGATATATATAGTTTGCGTTACAAACAAATCAATCGATAGAACCGTCGACCCAATAACGAGTTAAATTGATAAAGGAGAAGATAGAGTTATATTAATATATATATGACCACATACGACAGCAATTTGGATTTTTTCTTTCTACTGAATTTCTACTAAATAAAAGGGCCTTACAAAGAACCCATTACCCAGTATTAAATAAAAGGTCTTACAAAGAACCCATTACACACACACAGATACCATTACACAGACTCAGAAACCTTAGATACATTAATTTTTATTAATAAATATTGAGTTTTTAACATCTATTTTTATTTATATAAAATCTACAATTACAAAGAAAGTACAGAAAATAATAAAATTACAACAAAAAACATTACTAAAATTTTGACAGAAAATAAATTTTGACGATATTTTTCTTCGATAAATTTTACTCGTTAATAAAGAGTATCAACTCTGTTATTTTTCTTCCTCATAATTGTCTTTGATCTGATACGATTTTTATATTTGACCATTTATGGCAAAGCTAAACACGGACTCGGAGTATAAAAACAAGAGCAAGGACAAGGAACAAGATAACTTCTCCTTCCCACATTTAACACTACACACTAAACACTTATCATTTTTCTGTGTTCTTGTTCTTGTTCTTGTAAAACACTCTCGAGGACTAAATAAACAGCTCAATCTACTTTGCATTCCTTGTCCATATCGCTTTTTGATCCATTTAGCTCACTCCGAGCAATACATTTTCTGTTTATTGCTCAAAAGCCAGTCGAATCCTCTGTCATTACAGATAAGACAAAGTCTTTCGAAAATTCATATTTACAAATTTTGACCATTGTATTTCCAGCCACAACAATATCGCTAGTCACTGCCTCTGGTAGCTATCGCCAGCGAATGCGAAACGAACATATGACCAAATGTATGATATTAGTTCATTCGTTCATATATTACACCTATCAAATATAACGTAGAGCACATTCATGAATCATGTATGTAAGAAAATATGTACTAAACAGTCTGTGCATACGTACATATATGTTAACGCACAATTTGTTATCATAATTAGGCTACATAAAAGATCTCCAAATCCTAAACAAAAGGAATCTGTAGATAATTTCCAAATTTACAATCATCATCACACAGAAAGTACAGCTTAATTTGTTGCTCATTATGGAAATCTTAACTAATACACAAATTTATAGTCAATATATAAACAAACCATGTTAACACAATCAACATTCAAAACTTACAAGAAATTGAAAAACAAAAAAACTTTGCATCTTTTCTTTTTTAAAACATGGAGAACAAAATAGCGGCAATGTTGGTGACATTGATGACAGTGATGGTGATGGGGAACTTTCTGATTCAAATAGAGGCTCAGAAAATCCCTTTTAAAGAATGTTACCCAGCTTGTATTTTGATGTGTAAAACTGAGTCAAAGTAAAAAATCCAAAATCCGTAGTTCTCCTTCAGACGAGAGTTTGCCGTAGCGTAGCCAACATCAAATCGTTCCGATCTCCCTCTCCGGTGGTCAGTTTCTCTCACCGTCACCGTGAGAGGGACCCATGTGTCTCTTCTTTCTTCTCTGCTGCTAGTTCTTTGAGTTTCAAAGACGTTTGTTGTTGATTTGGTTTTCGATTAGCTCATCTTAGGGGGTGTCGCCGGTGTAGTTCCTTGGATTGGGTTTACGGCGAGCTTCTCTAGCTTCTCTCTTCGGTAGATACTCGAGGACGGTGTCTTTTCAAGGGGTTGGGCTAGAGGGTTTTCTGTTGCTTGATCTGCGGTGGCTCTTTGCCGTCGATCCTTCCTGGTGAGTTACAGCTCTGATTCGGTTCGGGAAAGGTTGGCTTAGTATTAGTTCTGTCTCGGGTTCTGCTTTGCCTGAGGATGGTTTTCAGATCTCAGCCTTTGCTGCTCCTTCGCCTCTCTTCCTCAATTTTGCCTCAAAGTTTGTAGCGTGTCAGATCATCTTCCTGCAACGATCTCTGTTTTCTCCATGTTTCCAGAAGGTTCTCCGCTGACTGCTCCCCGTTTCTTAGCTCTTTCGCCGCCGGCTCCGACAGTTCGGCTTGTGTACCCTTCTCACCTCCGGGTGATGTTCTCGTCGGCGCCTCCAGATCCGCCCCAACCACCGGTGCCTCCAGATCCGCCAATTCCTCTAGATCTGCCGCCTCCTGCTCTGTTTACTCTTCTTCCGCCGGAACCACCAGATTCGCCGGATCCGTCCTCCTCATCCAACAACCGTCTTCTGCTTTCACTGTCGAATCCTGTGAAGGGCCAGTTTCTTTGAGGGTGATTTTTCCTTGGGCGAGCTTCGATCTTCCATCAGATCCGCTCCGTTCACCTCCACTGCCGCCTACTTTAAACCCTCTTCAACTCTCACCCCCATCTCCGTCGTCCACAAAAGAGCCTCCACCGACAAGATTTCATATAGTCAGATCTTGTTTCTCCGCCGCTCCTCTTGTCGGCGATTATCCGAGCAGCCTCAGCTTCCCTGCCACGCTCACGATCTTGTTCTTCTTTCGCGAAGAATCACCTTTATGGCTCTCTTTGGGCCAGGCAAATCCGAATAGGAGCAGATTCTCTAGGGCACTTGTGAGGACTCTTGATGGCTTCGTGCGCTTCTCCGATTCGATTCCAACTGACTCTCCGACCAGCCACATCGCTCAGCCTCTGATGCCACCTTCAAATAGTTGGTTATTCACCACCGAGAGCGGACCCCTTCTCATGTCTTCCGTCTCCTCAAAGACGTGCAACAAATCCGGATACCCTTCAGCGAGGGCCTGGCCCAATTTGACGGCGCGTTTCGCCGGTCCGGTTCTTCTTCGGTTTCACAATGTCGGCCCTCCTCTATTTCGGTTCAGCCACCGTCAAAAGCTGCCTCCTCCACCCGCCTCCTTTACCCCTCTTATCATTCGATTCAGCCATCGGAAAAGGCTTCCGCCTCCTTCTGCCTCTGCCGCTCCTTCACCTTTTCGGTTCAGCCATCGTCAAAAGCTGTCTCCTCTTTCAGCCTCCCTCAGGTCCAAATCTTTTGTTGGCTCTCTTGGTCTTTTCGTCAAGATAGTCACGATTACTCCATTTTTGGGAATGTCGATTACAACAACTCCCCTTCCTTTCAGAGGTGGATTTCTCCCGTGCTTTGTGTCGGGAAACATTATGAACGTCTTTACCGACATGTCCTCTTGTGTAGCGGTCTGTACGGGGCCAGAAGAGACATACGATTTTGTTTCTACGAATATCAGAGGTAGATAATTGCCTTCAAAGTCACTTGTGACGACTTTCAAGCTCTCCGGCTTTGCCGTGAAGTTATTGACGCATTTGAGTCTTGCCTCAGATTCGTTGTCCATCTTTCAAGATGATATATCTGCTTTATGTTATATTGTTTTGAATTTGTGTTGTAGTGATCTTAGAGGATGTTTAATTCTCTCTCTTTGTATTTTTGAACTTTAATCTAACGAAGAAAGTGTTGAAAAAAAAGAAAAAAAAAAGGGAAACGATATATTTCTCTCTAAGAAGTTTCATATAATAACAGATCTCCCAGAGTTTGACCTTAGTTTTATTTCCCCATCATTTGAAAGTTCGAATCTTATTTCCCCACGAAATCAAAGTTCCAAACTTATTTGCCCGCAAATATCGGTTTGATATCGGTTTTAAGCGGTTTGTAACTTAAACCAACAACATCTCTTGATTCCAACCAAACCAGAACCCAAAAAGCGACCGACCCGACCCGACTTAACTTTTTCTTCTTCACCCGATTTAATGAGAAATTCGATCTAGAAACAAAAAACAAATCGAAGCTCGTCAGAGAGATTTCGAAGATTAAAAAAATCGAAGCTTGGAATTACTCTCTAAAACACTCTCACTCAAGTCAACCACAAATCTCGCCTTAACACGGTAATCAATTAAAGAGTTGAGAGGAATTTTGAAGGAATCTTCGATTTGGATCGTTTTCTAAGGTTTGAATAAGTATAAAATTACCTTCGCTCTTTGCTTTACTTCATGTACCCAACCATGGATTAAGATCAAAATCTTCAAAACAAATAAAGAATAAGAATCTTACGAACAAAATAGCTATGCCATTAAACCAATCAAATTGCAATCTGAGAAAAGAATTTTCCTTTGCTTCTATTTGATTGTCGAAATTTCTCTGAATTTACAATCCCACAACAAACCCTCAAAAAGTACCAAAATTATCAGGAGAAGAAGAAAAAAATGAACGATTTCGCAGGAGAAGGCAGTGGAATCTGTCAAACGTCGTCTCTACTTTTGGGCTTGCGATATTTCTCCTCAACTTGCTTCGCCATTGCGACGGCGCAATGCCCAAGCTTCTTGATGTTGGGAACATTGTAGTTCTGGGCGATGTATAACCCGCACACTGCTCCCGTGAGGAAAGAGAAGCTGCTCCGTATTATCCCCATCTTCTTCTTCTCCGCTAGAGTGAGGAGATCGGCAAAACTAGGGCTTTTGAACTGGCGATATTGATCGGAGATTCGCGGAAAATAAAAGCGAAATTACTCGCGAGTACCAGGAAACCAAGCTTGTCTCCGTTTTCGAAGTCATGATCTTCTCCTCCCCCGTCGCCACGATCCTCACCGCCATGGGTCTTCTAATCGCCGGCGAGCAAAACGATTTGAAGAGGAAAGGTGCGTATGTGATGGGTTGAAACAAAACGGATCTTAATTGGGTTAATTTCGGATGGGTATTATATCAGATATTAATTAGGTTAATTTTGGTTTTCTTGTGTTTAGTCGGTTAACAGTTACTGTATATACAGTAAACCGAATCAATGGTCAGTGGAGAAACATGATTAAAACTTTGAGTTTCTTGGGAAATATTTTCGAATTTTTATTTCGTGGGGAAATAGGATTCGAATTTTCAAATGATCATGAAATAGAACTAATATCAAATTCTGAGGGATCTGTTATTATATGAAACTTTTCAGGGGAAATAGATCACCCGGAGGTGAGAAGGGTACACAAGCCAAACTGTCGGAGCCTTTGCTGCTCCTTCGCCTCTCTTCCTCAATTTTGCCTCAAAGTTTGTAGCGTGTCAGATCATCTTCCTGCAACGATCTCTGTTTTCTCCATGTTTCCAGAAGGTTCTCCGCTGACTGCTCCCCGTTTCTTAGCTCTTTCGCCGCCGGCTCCGACAGTTCGGCTTGTGTACCCTTCTCACCTCCGGGTGATGTTCTCGTCGGCGCCTCCAGATCCGCCCCAACCACCGGTGCCTCCAGATCCGCCAATTCCTCTAGATCTGCCGCCTCCTGCTCTGTTTACTCTTCTTCCGCCGGAACCACCAGATTCGCCGGATCCGTCCTCCTCATCCAACAACCGTCTTCTGCTTTCACTGTCGAATCCTGTGAAGGGCCAGTTTCTTTGAGGGTGATTTTTCCTTGGGCGAGCTTCGATCTTCCATCAGATCCGCTCCGTTCACCTCCACTGCCGCCTACTTTAAACCCTCTTCAACTCTCACCCCCATCTCCGTCGTCCACAAAAGAGCCTCCACCGACAAGATTTCATATAGTCATATCTTGTTTCTCCGCCGCTCCTCTTGTCGGCGATTATCCGAGCAGCCTCAGCTTCCCTGCCACGCTCACGATCTTGTTCTTCTTTCGCGAAGAATCACCTTTATGGCTCTCTTTGGGCCAGGCAAATCCGAATAGGAGCAGATTCTCTAGGGCACTTGTGAGGACTCTTGATGGCTTCGTGCGCTTCTCCGATTCGATTCCAACTGACTCTCCGACCAGCCACATCGCTCAGCCTCTGATGCCACCTTCAAATAGTTGGTTATTCACCACCGAGAGCGGACCCCTTCTCATGTCTTCCGTCTCCTCAAAGACGTGCAACAAATCCGGATACCCTTCAGCGAGGGCCTGGCCCAATTTGACGGCGCGTTTCGCCGGTCCGGTTCTTCTTCGGTTTCACAATGTCGGCCCTCCTCTATTTCGGTTCAGCCACCGTCAAAAGCTGCCTCCTCCACCCGCCTCCTTTACCCCTCTTATCATTCGATTCAGCCATCGGAAAAGGCTTCCGCCTCCTTCTGCCTCTGCCGCTCCTTCACCTTTTCGGTTCAGCCATCGTCAAAAGCTGTCTCCTCTTTCCGCCTCCCTCAGGTCCAAATCTTTTGTTGGCTCTCTTGGTCTTTTCGTCAAGATAGTCACGATTACTCCATTTTTGGGAATGTCGATTACAACAACTCCCCTTCCTTTGAGAGGTGGATTTCTCCCATGCTTTGTGTCGGGAAACATTATGAACGTCTTTACCGACATGTCCTCTTGTGTAGCGGTCTGTACGGGGCCAGAAGAGACATACGATTTTGTTTCTACGAATATCAGAGGTAGAGGTTTGCCTTCAAAGTCACTTGTGACGGCTTTCAAACTCTCCGGCTTTGCCGTTAAGTTATTGACGCATTTGAGTCTTGCCTCAGATTCGTTGTCCATCTTTCAAGATGATATATCTGCTTTATGTTATACTGTTTTGAATTTGTGTTGTAGTGATCTTAGAGGATGTTTAATTCTCTCTCTTTGTATTTTTGAACTTTAATCTAACGAAGAAAGTGTTGAAAAAAAAGAAAAAAAAAAGGAAAACGATATATTTCCCTCTAAGAAGTTTCATATAATAACAGATCTCCCAGAGTTTGACCTTAGTTTTATTTCCCCATCATTTGAAAGTTCGAATCTTATTTCCCCACGAAATCAAAGTTCCAAACTTATTTGCCCGCAAATATCGGTTTGATATCGGTTTTGAGCGGTTTGTAACTTAAACCAACAACATCTCTTGATTCCAACCAAACCAGAACCGAAAAAGCGACCGACCCGACCCGACTTAACTTTTTCGTCTTCACCCGATTTAATGAGAAATTCGATCCAGAAACAAAAAACAAATCGAAGCTCGTCAGAGAGATTTCGAAGATTAAAAAAATCGAAGCTTGGAATTACTCTCTAAAACACTCTCACTCAAGTCAACCACAAATCTCGCCTTAACACGGTAATCAATTAAAGAGTTGAGAGGAATTTTGAAGGAATCTTCGATTTGGATCGTTTTCTAAGGTTTGAATAAGTATAAAATTACCTTCGCTCTCTGCTTTACTTCATGTACCCAACCATGGATTAAGATCAAAATCTTCAAAACAAATAAAGAATAAGGATCTTACGAACAAAATAGCTATGCCATTAAACCGATCAAATTGCAATCTGAGAAAAGAATTTTCCTTTGCTTCTATTTGATTGTCGAAATTTCTCTGAATTTACAATCCCACAACAAACCCTCAAAAAGTACCAAAATTATCAGGAGAAGAAGAAAAAAATGAACGATTTCGCAAGAGAAGGCGGTGGAATCTGTCAAACGTCGTCTCTACTTTTGGGCTTGCGATATTTCTCCTCAACTTGCTTCGCCATTGCGACGGCGCAATGCCCAAGCTTCTTGATGTTGGGAACATTGTAGTTATGGGCGATGTATAACCCGCACACTGCTCCTGTGAGGAAAGAGAAGCTGCTCCGTATTATCCCCATCTTCTTCTTCTCCGCTAGAGTGAGGAGATCGGCAAAACTAGGGCTTTTGAACTGGCGATATTGATCGGAGATTCGCGGAAAATAAAAGCGAAATTACTCGCGAGTACCAGGAAACCAAGCTTGTCTCCGTTTTCGAAGTCATGATCTTCTCCTCCCCCGTCGCCACGATCCTCACCGCCATGGGTCTTCTAATCGCCGGCGAGCAAGACGATTTGAAGAGGAAAGGTGCGTATGTGATGGGTTGAAACAAAACGGATCTTAATTGGGTTAATTTTGGATGGGTATTATATCGGATATTAATTAGGTTAATTTTGGTTTTCTTGTGTTTAGTCGGTTAACAGTTACTGTATATACAGTAAACCGAATCAATGGTCAGTGGAGAAACAGGATTAAAACTTTGAGTTTCTTGGGAAATATTTTCGAATTTTTATTTCGTGGGGAAATAGGATTCGAATTTTCAAATGATCATGAAATAGAACTAATATCAAATTCTGAGGGATCTGTTATTATATGAAACTTTTCAGGAGAAATAGATCGTTTCCCAAAAAAAATGAGTCAAAGTTTCCAAAGTATCTTTTGTGTCCATTTACGTGTACCAAAACCTGTCATCTACAATCTTCTCTACAATCTTTTTTTTCAAACAAAATCGATGATTCTGATTATTTTTGTAAACTTGGTTGTGCAACTCACCATTGTGTTTCCCTTTCCTCCCTCCAAAATCCGAGTAATTTTTCACTTCAGATATGTTCGTTTGGCAGCCGCAGGAGGCTGCGGCCGTGTCCTGCGGCCAAAACCTGTTCGTTTACCAGACGCAGTTTCATGCGGCCAAAAAATGTTTGTTTACCAGACGCAGCCTTCTGCGGCTAAACGCAGCATCTGGTCGCAGCGATTTGCGATCGGAATTTTTGGACGCTGAATAAATCTAGAGTTGCGTTGCGACTAGAGCTGCGACTAGAGTTGTAAAAGACCAAATTACCCTTTTTATTACTGTAAATTACAAAAATGACATTAACCCTGAAATCAAATCTAAGTCTTGATCTCCTTCTCTTCTCTGCGCCTTCCATCTTCTCCCTTCATCTCCAAGCTCTGTGTGTTGCAGGAGCAGGAGCTGCTTCAAACCCATCTCCCAAACTCCATTCATCGTCTTCTCTCTTTTCCCAGGTCTTTCTCTTCTTTTCAATCTCTTTAAAAACGAATCTTAAAATTTCAATCAAAATAAGTTTGCTTACTGTGGAGGGTAGTTTCTCGTTTTCTTCCGTTTGGATGTGATTTGTCTCTACCAATTATTGTGGAGGGTCGAGTTTAATTTCATCTATATTTTTCTTAATCGACAGCTTTTTTTTTGTTTTTCCTTTTCACAGTCATTCTTGTGATGTTTGTGAGGAAATGGGTTGATTCCAAAGTACAAACTTTTTGTAAATCAATACAAAAGAGTCAAGAGTTCTTTGTGTGAGTTGTAATCAATGGCCTGGAGTGTAAAACCTTTAGTCAATAGTTGCCTCACAAGATTTCTTTCTGATCATGATTAGAAGCCAAAGTACTAAAACCAAAATGGATTCTATGAATGTGCAAGAACTTAGCTATAAACGGGCAGTATTGTGTTTGGTATTGCTCACATTAACTATCCTTTTCACAGTCTTTAGCCATTGTTGAATTTTTCTTTTAAGTTTCTTCTGTCTAGTGTTAAATCGAGTTAATAATACTGGTGAATAATGGTGAGCCCAGGTCCTATTTTGGACGTTGAATTAGTTTAGATTGGATCTTTGCCTTTGATTTATTCTTTAATGTGTGTGTTTAGGTGTTTATAAAAGGTTTAGATCAGCTATAGATGCTTTGCTTTGATTGTATCAACCAAAGTTTTAGTACAGATCTTAGTTATATTTGTTCTCGTCGCAATACAAACCTGTTTCTAGATGGCCCCATGTGTGTTCACGTTTCTTTTGTCTTTTGCAGGTTGTTTTTAGGATTGCTCCACAAGATTTTGAGTAAGGATAGAGATAAACAAGAAATATGGCTTTGCATAGGGGTGTCAATTAGGGCCAAAGCCCGAGGGCCCGGCCCGCCCTGAAAAAAAGCGGGTTCGGGCCCGAAAAAAATCGGGCATTTCGGGCTAGTGTGTTTTTCGGGTTTAACCCGATCGGGTTTGTGCTAGCCCGAAAAGCCCGAAACTTTACATTTTAAGTATTTAGAGATTTTATTTAAAAAATTATCTTTCTAAAAATAATAATTTGACATATTTTTACCGGTTTGAAGTCTACATTTAGTATTAGTGCGCATGTCTTTGGATAAATATAGAAATCGTCTTTTACCAATAAATATTGAAGCACTGATTTGTACACGCACTTGGTTGGATGAGTTTACATTTCGTGATCCAGATACCATTATCATTCATCCATATTTACTTCATATCTTTAAAATCATTATCTATAGACTTTCAATGACATTTCTATATGATTTATACATGTCAAAGCTTAATATTATTTTACTTTTTTTTATCTAGTATAGCTCTTGATGGTGATGAGGATTTAGAAGACAATGAAAGAGATTCTAATATAAACTCTACTACGTAGATTTGAAATATTTTGATTTTATGTTTTATTTGGTAATACAATTTATTTGAATTTTTTTTTTTTGTCAAACTTTTGCTTTTAAATTTAATTGGATTTAATATAATACATTTTAATTTAGATTTATTTTGATAAATATTTTGTTTTAATTATTTTTCATTTGAGAATTGTGAACTTTTGTGTTTGTAAAGAAAAGCCCGAAAAGCCCTGTCCGGGCCGGGCCGGGCTTTAGAATATAGGCCTGATTTTTTTTCGGGTTGGGCCGGCCAGGCTCAAATATATGTGAGTTTTACGGGTTTCGGGCCGGGCCGGATCGGGCCAGCCCGATTGACATCCATAGCTTTGCAGATGGTTAGAAGATGGATATTGGATGATGATGATGATGAGCTTGGTTTATGACTTGTTTTTTTTTTTTTAGTTTATTCATGATTTGGCGTATTACTTTTGTTTTGTTATATTTTATGATATTGACTTTTTTTTTTTAAGACATGTTAGTTTATGATTTATTATTTTTTTTTAGTTTATTTATGATTTGGTGTATTACTTTTGTTTTATGTTAGTTAAATGATTTAGTTTAATATGATTGTTTTAATTTAGTTTATGATTTTTTATCACAAAAATTATAATGTTCTAATTATATTTAATTATAAAATTATTAATATGATTGTTAACTAATAAAAAATTATTATGGATGTACAAAATTTAAACTATATTGTTTATCAAAAATATAAATGTATAAAATTCATAAAAATTAAATTTGAATTAAGTGAAAAACTATGGCTAGCATATTTTATAAAAATAAAAAAATAAAAACTATCGCTAGCGTCAGGTAAACGAACAGACATGCGGCAAGACGCTGCGTGCAGACGCGCGGCTATCAAACGAACAAACGTACGACCAGTCGCAGAGACCAGCCGCGCGACTGCCAAACGAACAACAGTCGCCGTGTCTAGTCGCAGCGTCTGGCCGCAGGCCGCAACCGCAGACGCCAGCGGCTACCAAACGAACAGACCCTTCTTATATTCTTTTTTTTTTGTTTCTTTTCTGAATTTACTTTCAAAATATTATGAATTTCCACGATCACAAAACGAATTTGAAATGAGTGCAATGATTTTGATTCCTAACCTATGCAATATTGTGATTTGTTGGTGTTTTATTTATGGACAGATGTGGAGAGAGTCTCAACCTGTGTGGATTCATGCTCAGACAAGTGTACCAAAGAAAACTAGAAGCGATTTTAATTATTTATTTTTACAAGAATCGATTTCTAAATAAAAAGATACTAGATTCTCACCTGCGTCCGTGCAGAATATTTTTTTTTAAAATTTAATATATTAAAATATATATTAAAGTACGCAAACCTATATTTAAGGAATTCTATCGTAATCTAAATTAATATTTAATTTTCCGTAATTAAATATAAAAATAAATTAAAATGATTTTTTTTTATTAATATTACACCAAATTAATATGTTTGATAACATGTATAGTTATTCACATTAATTAAAAACCTTAAATTTATTTTTCCTGTTTGGACACAAAAGTGTCTATGTTTTAATACTATAGATGAAGGGAAGCATTTTTGTGTCCAAACAATAAAAAATATATTTAAGGTTATAGTTTATGTGGATAATTATACATATTGCCAAATAGATTAATTTGGTGTAATATTAATAAAAAAAATTTCATTTTAATTTATATTTCAATTTAATTCCAAAATTTTAAATATTAATTTAGATTACTTTAGATTTTCTTAAATATATGTTAGGTTACTTACCAAAAATTACAAAAATCAGTTGTTATTATATCTTTATAAAAATAATAGCTGGATATTTATTTAGATATTGTAATTTAAATAATATCTATACTATTAAAAAACTTTATTAAGATTACCAATACTATTTTATTTGAAATAAAAAAGATAATTCACAAATAGAAAGTAATGATCATATTTAAGTATAAAATATTTATGATGATTTGTAGGTGTAAATAATATGATATTTATGTTGATTATATAAAATATTTATGATTATTCTTTATTCGAAAATTAATAACAAAACAATGCGTAAGAGTCCGAATGGATAATTTAGGTATTAAAAATATATTTAAAATAAAATATAGAATTGAAAATATATATAACAAAACGGGTCGGAAAATTTGGGTAGCTAAAATCACTAATTTTGAATCATACATGTCATATCAAAAACATATTTTCCGTACAAAATAGAAAACATAAAAATAAAAACAAATAAAAAATTATCGCATGTTTCAACAAATTATATAGAGATCTCCATATTGTAAATGAATGGAATTAAATAATTACCCTCCATGGCTTTGTAACACTAAAGGTATAGCTTAATCTGTTGCTGATTGTGAATATGTCAACTAATATAAAAAAAAATATCCCTATATAAACAAACCATGTTAACACAACCAATATTCACAATTGACAAACAATTTCATATATAAATAAATCTTTGCATTCTTCCCCCTGAAAAAAGAATGGAGAGCAAAAGAGTTTCAATTTTAGTGACAATGATGATAGTGATGGGAAACCTTCTGACTCAAACTGAGGCTCAGAAAATCCCTTTTATACAATGTTTTCCATCTTGTCTTGTGGAGTGTAAGGGTGATTCAAAGTTTCCAGAGTTTCTTATTTGTCCATTTACGTGTCTTCTTCCTACTCCTGCTCATCCCCCTTCTCCTTTCAGAGAAAACTATTGATCAAACTGATGATAATTTTCGACCAAACTGATGATTTCTGCAATTTCCGTTGTGTAAACATTTTCTCTCCAAACATATCTTTTAACATCAGGATATTAAATATCTAAAATTATTGATTCTAACTAAAGTTGTTTTTGTCTTTGTGATTTTTTTTGTTGTTGTTTGTGTTATGGACAGATCGATGTGGAGAAAGTCGCAGCTTGTGTTGATTCATGTTCGAACAAGTGTTCCAACAAGAACTAAAAAGCGAAAAAACAAATTATATAGATTAATGCTTAAATAAAAAGATCTGACCCAATAGTTTGTATCAACTAGATTTTCAAATAAAATGAGTATTTTGGTTTGATATTTATATTTTGCGTTACAAACAAATCAATTGATATAACCGTCGACGGTCGACCCCAATAAAGAGCTAAATTAGTTAGACAAAAAATAAAGAGCTAAATTGACGAAGGAGAGGATGGTTAATAATCATCATAACTAGTATTTGTCATAATTAATCACATGTACGAAAAAAATGTGTTAGATGTTATGGTCAATGTGCTTATTTGCTCCATGAATTTTTGTTTACTTGACTTTTAGTATATGAAGATAAGATATGTAGTAATCTCTAGATTATGAATGAATAGGATTGCATAATTTAGTCACTATGTTGTAGCTATTATGAAAAATGATAACTAATACACAAATGACACAATCCCTAGCTATGAAGTCGAGTTATTTTACACATGCATTGTTTTAAAGAAAAAAACAAGCTTATTTTTATGCAAATTGATTATAGAAAAAAAGGATTTTATGCAAGTTGATTATGAATTTAACGACTTATTTATGCTCGTGATTAGCATCACTCGTACAACCGACGCATGTGCAATGATTAATTATTTTCTGATTTTAAAGTTTATTTATGCTAATAAATAAAATAAACAGATAAAAATTCTAAATCTAAAAATACATATAAAATTCATTTATTCAAACGAAATCTGTTTATTTACATGGACTATAACTCTGTATAGAAATCTCTAAGAACATGGATACAATCTTATAACAAAATACAAGAGATGTACGTGTTACCACTATGTGAGGAAACCTAGACTCCATAATAACATGAGTAGGCATGAGTAGCATATACTGGAAAATAATGAATGAAACACTTACCATATGGACAAGGGTCCAACGTTATGAGGCAAGCTTGTATCCATTAAGATCGTCACCAGGAGGATAAATAATAGAAATGCAAACTCCTCCATCAGAATAAACTGCAATCAAAGAGTATAAATCATCACTCATCAGAATCAGAAGACTCACTCTAGTTAAAAGCACATAATGAAAAGAGTTATTTTGAGAATAACCACTCTCCATTAGGATGCCACATCTCCGAGGTGACACAGTTGGTGGACTAAGTGGATAATTCTTTGGGAAGGTCCTAATTGCATCAAAAGCTAGTCACCTATAACCAAACACATGTCTGTTCAGTGCGAAATACAGTAAGCAAAGCTCAAAAATTTTAAAAATGGCTAAATTGTCTTCAACTTTTTCATCCAAAACGCATTCTAAGTTGGACAAAGCATTTGAAATGGTCGTTTGAACATTATTTTCAGTGGTTGTAGAGCTCTCTCCAAATACTCCAAATTAAACATGGACGTTTGCAAACCGCTCTTTGTTACCAAACCGTCTTATCCAACCACTATCTCTAACAGCCTTTTTTCTAACCGCCTTTTCTACAACAACTCAAAAAAATTTAACCGTCTTATTTAAACGTAGTCACCAATCTAACCCAATATGAATGATCTTCTTAATCATGAATTGCTCCCTCTTGGTTTATTACTTGTTTCTTTTTTCCCTTGCTTTCTTCCTTGCTGGTTCCTCCGCTTCTTGTTCCTTTGCTTTCTTCTTTTTTTGATTTTTCTTCTATTGCTTTCTGTATTTCCCAGGCCTCAGCATCCCTTGCTTTCTTCCTTGACGCTGCTTGGGAAACCGCAATTTCCATTTGTTTAAACGTCTTATCTGAATGCTCAACGACTTCATTCGCCACATCCTCAGATACCGCAATATCTTGAAGAATATTGGGGTTCTTCAGATATTTCAAGGTATCTCTGACATGTTTGGCCTCCATGACGGCTTTCTCCATAAGTGAAGGGATCCCGATAGTCGCCAGTGGCGGACGTAGGTAAGGAGGAGGTGTGGCATGTGCCTCACACTAATTTTTTTTTAAAAAACTTTTTAGTATATAATTTATTTAAATGTTTATAATTTTAATATTAATTACATTAGGTGGCACATACTAAATAAATGTCTAGATCCGCCCTTGGTAGTCGCGTCATGGAACGCATTGTCTGCCAAACCCGAATTAATGGCAAACGTGTAACATTCATTGACTCTTTCCACATTCTTCATCGCAATTAGGGATGGGCGTTCGGATCAAACTTCGGGTTCATGTCGGGTATTTCAGGTCTTTCGGTTTAGGCTCGGAGGACCCGTTCGGGTATTTCAAACTTTCGGTTCGAGTTCGGTTCGGTACTAATCGGGTTCGGTTTGGGTTCGGGTATAACCGAAGTCCACAAAATTGCAAGAAAATCAACAAGTTTTAAATTGCATAAAATTCAACAAACAAGTCCCAAATTGCAAAAAGTTCAACAAACGTTCCCAATTGCAAAAAATAAAGTCCAAATTGCAAAAAATAAAGTCCAAATTGCAAAAGCATTTCAAAGTTCCTGTTAAACCATTACTCTTCTCGCACTATTGCCGATTCAGAGTCTGTAAATATAAAAAAATACAAATCATTTGTAAAAACCACAAATACAAAAAATAACATAAGAGTATAAGAGAATGAAACTTATACCTCTCTCAAGCTTTTCTTGTTCTTCAAGGTCAGCTAGTATCTGTGCATTTGTGAGCACTTTTGAATCCATCCGAATGTCTTGTTTCTTCCATTGCTCTGTGAACATCAATACCTCAACCATATAGTGAGTTAAATTACTCCTATATGGGTCTAGGATCCTACCAGTAGTGCTAAAAGCACTCTCGGATGCAACTGATGACACTTGCATTGCAAGCACATCCCGAACAATCTCTGATAAAACCGGATACTTGGAGCTGTTTTTCCTCTACCATGAGAGGATATCGTATTCTACTCCTACCATCAAGTCCGGATTTTCTACACTTTCCTTCAAATAGATTTCCCATTCGTCCCTTTTTTCTTTTACTCCTATCTCACTTAACTTCTGCTTGTACCTCAAATCTATCCTCTGATAACCAAAACCACCATCCATCAAATCCATCCTTTCAATTGATTGCTTGCGTGAAGACTGAGAGGATTGTGTAGACTGGGACGGTTGGACATTTGAGCTGCTACCATTACCATATCTACAGTTGTACTCTTTGAACAAACTTCTCAAAACATTAATAACCGCATCATACATCTCCTTAGCCTCTAAACTTTCTGCCCCATACAGCTCCTCAAAACACATGTTTGCAAGTTCCATCTTCTTTGTAGGATCAAAAACTGTAGCTACAATCAACATCTTGTTGATGTTCTTTAATCCATCACAGTACTTATCAAACTTCTTATACATTTCATGTGCCTTCGTCTTCAATTCCGAGTCCACACTGTTGCTAAGTGCTAAAAGATTAGTCGCTACAGTGACTATCTCCTCATAACACTTATGTGCATTCAAAAATGAAGAAGCTGAAACTACTAATGTTGAGTTATAGAAGATGACAAGAAACCGACACAACTTCTCAACCGCATTCCAATCCCTAATCTGAGGAGGCCCAACCCTTTTAATCCATTGTCAAGCTCTAAGAAATAGTCGTTATACAACTTATCCTATGAATTCGATCATCTTATCAAAGGCGATCCTAAACTTAAGAGCCGTTGTCAACATCAAATATGTTGAGTTCCAAGGAGTTTTCACATCCAAAGGTAAACTACCTCTTGTTAACTTTCCAGAATCCACCTTAAGCTCAAACGACCTAAGTCTATTTGTGGAAGATCTGACATATGCAACACCATTGCGAATGGCATCCACATTCGCATCTATCTCAGCCATTCCATCCCTCACAATCAAGTTAATTATATGGCCACTGCATCTCATATGTATAAATTCCCCTTTTAATACTAAAACATCTTCAGATAATAAGGAGAAACTACTTTCAAACTTCCTTAAAGCTGAACTATTAGCTGTCGCATTGTCTACTGTCACACAGAACACTTTTTCTATTCCCCAATCAGCTAAGCATTCTAGAAGTACATTAGCGATGGTCTGACCTTTATGATCTGTGACGTGCTTAAACCCTATGATCAGCTTCTTCAACCGCCAGTTGGAATCAATATAGTGCACTGTTACAACCATATATGACGCACCTAAGAAAAAAAACAATATTAGTAAATAACACTCTCAAACACCAAAAACTAATTAAGAAACAAGAACAATATCAACAATTAGAAGATTAGGAAGCACTAAAAAGATCAACACACAATCATATACGAATCATATGCTAAAGAGGACGCATCTATATATATTTCATCATACACAAAATACACACACATTTGCACGATGTCACTGATAAATAAAGGTTTTAAAAAACTAATTAACTTTTTATATCGCCATATCCCTAACCTTTAGACATTGCAAGAAATTCAGAGTTGTGTTTCATAATCTTTGTTTACTTAGAACTGCTAAGAGATTTAGAAGTTATTAATGAAAAACGTAATTAACCAGAAAGAGATCATCATCATCAACATCATCAAAAGACGAAAATGGGTACTTAAAAGAGAATAACCTATAGTTTGAGACACCCATATATCGGTAGTGACTGAAACTCTTTGTTTCTTCCCTAAGAACAACTTCTTTAAGGCTGCCTTCTTTTCAACAAACATCTGAACAATGTCTTTGGTTGATGTCCTTCTTGAGTGTGGCTTGTACAGAATGACCTTTAAAAATAAACATAGAGTTAGTAACACAGAAATATAAGGACAAACAAATTAAATGATACAAATATAAACTATACTAACCTTGCTGCAAAAATGTTTCCAAGCAACATTTTCAATAAAGGACAAAGGCAACTCCCCAAGCACAAGCATCTCATTCGATGCTTCTCTGAAAACACGCTGAGACACCTTTGCTGTCTTCGTAGTTCCTTCCTCATTGATTGCCGGCTGAATCTCAGTTTGACCATCTACCCACGACTTAAATTGTGTGCAGAATGAAAGATGTTTAGTCAGGTATGAAGTCCCTGACTTTGTTGGGCATGCATATTCCTTATGGCAATAGTTGCAGTTACGTTTGTCCCGACTTTCTTTTGTTCTTGTAAAATGCTCCCAAGCGTCAGACCTTGTAGGGAGTATTCTCTTGATTTTAGCTGGCTGAGAAGTTGCTCCACTCGCTCCAGCTGATTCTTTACGTTTAACTCTACTATCTGGTTTGCTAAACTCCTCTTCCCCATTTTGCCGATTTGGAGGTGATGTTGAATCCATCTGAAAAAAATATATTAAGAAACAGAGCCATGTGTTGTCAACTCTTACCGTTCCAATAGCTACAAATGAATAGAAAGAGAAAAGCAAAAAAGACGAATCCTTTAGTAAGCAACAGTGGTAAGTATGGTCGAGGAAGAAAGTTAAAAAAGAGGATTTGTATACATTGAACACATAACGTTGACTCCATTGACCGAAAGAATATGTTGAAACTAGTTACAAAAACAAAGATAAAAGCATCTTGGTTTTTAAGCATTTTCGTTCATGGATGTTTCTTTTGAAAAAAAAATCTTTAAAAATGAAAACAAATAACAAGAGAAAGCATAAACAAGCATCGAGCCTGACAGAAGCTGAAACCTCAAAAATCAGTAACAAAAAGGTATCTGGAATAGTTTTGGGAGTTTTGAACCCAAAACCCAGAAGTAATTATACAAAAAAATCAGACCGAAAATGCGACGGTACCTGCGATCGACTCCTCGAATTCTCAGACGGAGGAGATGGTGAGAATTTGTTGTGCCAGTATGTGTAATTGATATTTACTCGATTTAATATATGGGGAAAGGGGCTCTACGAGATCTAATATAGGGTATGGGCTGAAGAAGAGGAACCTGCAACAAACAACTTTTGATGGAGTATTAAAAAAAAAAACCATCGATCGCACAAAGACTTCGGATCACTTCGGGTTTAACTTCGGATATCGGGTATTACCCGAACCCGACCCGATATCTGAACTACTTAGAGATGAGACCCGTTCGGGTATTTTTCAATTTCGAATCGGGTTTGGGTACATGTATTTTGGTTCGGGTTCGGGTACGGGTCCGAGTCTGGTTCAAACGCCTATCCCTAGTCGCAATGGAGGCCTTGAAATATACATTCGTAAACTTTGAGAATCTCCATCAAAGATTTTTCAAAGAGTATCTCAATATTAAAATAATGAATAAATAAAAAAGTAGGAGAGAGAAGTGAGGATCTTTGAGATACTCATGATAATCCCATTTGACATTTGTCTATTTTTTATTGGTTTATTTTTTTGTTTTTAGATTAAAATTTAATTATATAAGTATCTATATTAAAATATTGATATTTTATTATTGAGATACCTAAATGGAGTTCTAAACCCAGAGAGATGTTCTTAGTATCCATCTTGAGGGAGAAAAAGTAAAGAACAAAAAAAGCAATTGAGAGATTGGTGTTTTAACCTTTTAATAATAGGAATAAGAGCTAGGTAGAGAGAATTGTTATGATGCATAATGGATTCAGGACACACCTATATATATATATGTGCTTGAATCGTTTGTCTTGCGAGCCTTCATTGTTCCAAACAAATCGTATGTGCATAACAACAATAAAGAATAGCGAGGCATCTTACTCAAAAACAAATACTAGTATAGATAACTTGAATATTATTATTATTTTTTTTTACTTAAAGATAACTTGAATTTAACAGAAGAAAAAATATTTATTGTTATTATAGATAACTTAGCGAGGCATCCTTTTATACCACTAATATCATTTTCTAATATACTAATACCATTAATTATATATATATATATATATATTTACTAATTGATCCTTGAAGAAAATTTGATCGTTTTCCAAGAAATTATTCATAAATTTATTTTAAATCATATTGGTAAATTGTAAANTTTTTTTTTTTTGGATGAGATCTTTAGTCAGATACGTCAACTTAAATACATGTAATTTGCTCATCAAAAAAATATAATGTGCTCAGAAATTCCTTATATTTTGCATAGAAATGTCTTATCTATAGTATTAAAACTAGGATTCAATCCGCGTTAACTATATAGCGCGAGATATTTTTAAAAAAAAAATTGTTTTGAAATTTAAGAAAAAAAAAATTACCTGAATTTTATAATATGTCTAACTAATGATTAGATATAGAACTACCAGACCAGACTAACTTGTCTACTTAACCCGTTTTGTAATGAACTAAAATAGCAGTCGAGCTAACCCGCAAAAACTAGGTCTGTCAAAATGATCAAAAGCCCGCGGGCCCCGCCCCGATTGACAAGCCGCGGGGCGGGTGCAGGTCAAAAATTATCCAACCGCAAATTAGCAAGTCTAGCGAGGCGGGGTTTGTCAAACTCTGGGGTGGATGCGGGTGATGTGTTTTGAATCCGCGGGGCCCGCGGGTACCTGCATATATTAATAATTAAAAAAAAACCCTAAGATCTAATTTTATCTCCCTCTCCCTCTCGCCGCCGTCGCCACTCTCCTCTCTCTCTCTCTCCCTCTCAGATTCTCTCCCTCTCTCTCTCACGATCGCCTCCTCCTTCTCTCATGCTCGCCGTCTCTCTCTCTTAGACTTTCGCCTCTCTCTGTTTCTCTCTTAGAATCTCGCCGACCTCTCCACTCGGATCTTGCCTCTCGAATCTCGGATCTCGCCTCTCGGATCTCGCCTCTTGAATCTCGGATCTCGCCTCTCAGATCTCGTATCTCCCCTTTCGGATCTCGCCATTCTCACTCTCATCGCCCTTTTTTACCCTTTTTTTTAGAGAAAAAGAGAGAATTTTTTTTCTTCGTAATTATATTTTTTTTTTGTTGGTAATAGTACGGGTTACCTGCCAGACCCGCTTGACTAATGCGGTACGGGTGCGGGTTTACGATATGGGGATTCGCGGGTCTAGTGGGTAAAAACAAAAAACAAAAAACCAAACTTGCGGCGAGTCGGGTCAGGCGGGGCGGATCCGACCCGCTTGACAGGTTTAGCAAAAACCTATAATTTTGAAAACATAACTCTAATATGCACCGTTTAATGACAATGGTTTTTGTGGTCAGTCCACAAACTCTTAAAAAATCAATTTTCTCGTGTCTAACTCTTTATAAATTAATAAGTAAAATATTTTGATATATATATATATATATTCAAATAAAATATAATAATCATAGTAAAAATATTGCAAGATCTTGAATATTGTTTTTTGAATATGTATGGATTGATTATTATTTAATAACTAGATTAGGTCCCGCGTGATACGCTTGTAAAAAATAAAAAATTTAGATACTAATATTGATAATATGCTTAATTATGATCCGTATAGTTAGATTCTAAATTAAAATTCCGTTTAGTTATCCATGAATTACGTTTAGTAAACGTAATTCATATTTAAGAAAACTCAAAATTGATTCATATTATCCAAAAATCTTATAAACAATCCCTTTAAACGAATGAGAGGGTTCCAGAATCACCAAACACACGATAACAAATTTTTCGTCTAATTAATTTTATATATTATGAATCGTATATATATTTTTTTTATATTTAACATTTTTTATTTGGTAGTTTTTATTTTTTCTCTTATACTTTTTCAATGTTATTAGTTTAAAAAAAAAAAAAAAAGTAACAACACGAAAAAGGTAATTCTCTCCCGAATGCGATCCAAAGTGAGATTTTGCTACAGTAAAGAGTCACTTTTGCTGTCTTTGGATCCGCCGTCCATGACGACGGAACCTCCGATCAACGCCTCCCCACCGGCTTTTCCTCACCATCAAGCTACCAGCCAGCAGATACGTGCACCTTGGACATATATCATCTCCGATAATCCTGTCATCCCAAAAGTCACCGTATCATCCCCGGAAGTTATTGACGGAGTGGCCTCAGCTGCAATTCCGGAAGATGTCCTTCTAAACGCTCTGCCTCTGTGCAAATTTGTGGTGGGCTACTTCATGGGAGATGCCCCTCACATAGGCAAAGTACACGCTACGATAAACCGTATCTGGAATCCCTCTGTCAAGTCTTCGAAGATCGATGTTCAATTTCTCAGCACTAAGACGGTCCTCTTTCGTATTGAAAATGACCAAACAAGAGCTCATGTCCTTAAAAGACACTTCTGGCATATCTCTGATATCCCTCTAGTGGTGCAGGAATGGAACCCAAGGACCTCCACTATGAAGCCAGATCTCTCGTCTATGCCAATATGGGTAAACTTTACTCATGTGCTAGACCTTTTCTTCTCACACAAGGGGCTGATGTTCTTAGGGGATTTGGTAGGTGAGGCAGCAAAACTCCATCCTAATACGGAGCGTTGTATCCGATTAGATGTGGCTCGCGTTCTAGTTGTTGTAAACCTGGAAAAGCCTCTACCGGAAAAAATCATTCTTCAATCTTTTTCGGATACAGCTATTGATGTCTCCTACATGTGGCTGCCGCCTTGTTGTCTTCTATGTCAGAATTGGGGACACAAAGACTCTGAATGCACACAAATGAGGAAAGATTCGTTGATCCTGCCTGAGCAGTCTGCAGAGCACGTGCGACAGAGTCCAACAAAAATTCTGAAAGCTGACGAAAACAGGGGAATGAAAAAACAGAGCTCGGAGTTAGGACAACTCTTAAACGAACTGGAGAGGCAGGTGGTAATTCCGAAAGAGTGTGCAAAAGACCATAACGGAAGTATAATGGAACCAGAGAGTGAAGATATGGCATCGGCAAAGATCTTGCCCAGTGACGATGTTGTAGTTCAAAAAGAAGAAGCCTGGACAATTGTTGCTAACAAAAAATTATCAAGAAAAGCCTAAGTCCATTGAGGAAAAGCCACAAGAAGTAAACGTTCCAACGGGCTTTAAAGTACTAGAAAATATCGAGGAAGAAGACGGGGAGAAGGAGGAAAGGGAGATTCGAAACCCTGATGAGGAAGTGGAAACTTCAGATGAAGAAGACCCAATCCTAGCGTCTCTAAAGATAAAGAGCGGACCAGACACTCGTGGAAGATCCATGACTACAAAGAAACCTATGTCTACTAAAAAGGACAAACAAATTTCGATTCAAAAGCCAAACAGAAGAGCTTCCGAGAGGAAGCACTAATGATATGAGGCCTTTCTTTGCGTGGAATACAAGGGGGTTCAACAAGAAGCGCAAACATAAAGTGGTTAGGTCTTGGATTCGTGAAACAAATTCGTCTTTTGGCTGTTTATTGGAAACTCGAGTGCAGGAAATAAACTGTCCTTCTATAATATATAGTGTATTCCCTGGGTGGAGTTCTACTACAAACTATGAGTATCATTGTCTAGGTCGAATCTGGCTGCTCTGGTCTGACGCAGTTTCCGTCACACCTCTGTTTAAAAGCCCGCAGCAAATCATAGTACTGGTGAGTATCTCAGCAGAATCTTGCTTTGTGTGCTCTTGTATTTATGCTTCAAACTTCAGAGCAGAAAGAGCTATGTTGTGGGAGGAATTACTGCAGGTCAGAGATCATTTTATAATCGAGGACACGCCCTGGATTGTTTTCGGTGAGTTCAATGAAATTCTGGCTTCAGCCGAGCATTCGAGGGCATCAGTATCTACCTTTGATCAGGCGTGAATTTCAACTGTTGACTGCAGAGAGCGAGTTGGAGGACCTTGGGCATGAGGGACCAAATTTTACTTGGTGGAATAAGAGGGAGAACAATCCAATCGGTAAAAACATAGATAGAGCTTTGGTCAACAGCGCGTGGTGTTCAAAGTATGCACAATCTTATGCAGTGTTTGACACCAATGGAGTTTCGGATCACACTAGATGTCTTGTTCGTATGGACAAACAGATCTCTCTGAAGCGAAGACACTTTCAGTTCTTCAATTATTTGGCTCATGAACCAAATTTTCTGGACACGGTATCACATTACTGGACTACCACTCTTCCTCTGTTTCACTCTCGGTCAGCACTGTATCGACTCCACCAAAAACTAAAAGCACTTAAGCCTCATCTAAGGGCTCTCAACAAAGAAAAATTTGGAGATATTGCAAAGAAAACAAAAGATGCTTTCGATCTGTTATGTGAGAAGGAAAATCAGGCTCTTGAATTTCCTACACCTGGAAATATTACAGCAGCAAAGGTGGCTAGTGAAAGGTGGAACTATTTTTCGGGGATTGAAGAACAATTCTACAATAAAAAATCCAAAATCAATTGGCTCAGATATGGGGATCAAAACACAACGTTTTATCATCGGATAACTCAATCAAGAAAGGCCAAAAACTGTATTAAGGTTCTTGTCAATGAAGACAGAGTGATTCTAACAGACTTGGAAGACATCAAAGAAGAGGCAGTTAGTCATCTAAAGAATTTTCTCCAACGAAATAGTGAAACCAGCTCTCCTCACATGGCGATTCCTCTTGAACAATTAATCACGTTTCGTTGTCCTACAGAGAAAGCAGAAATGTTAATTAAGGAGGTAACAAAGTCAGAAATTAAACAAGCTCTGCAATCTCTTCTGTTGAACAAAGCCCCGGGCCCAGATGGTTTCACATCAGAGTTCTTCATCGCAGCATGGCCGGTAGTAGGACGTGACTTTGTGGTGGCAATACAATCTTTCTTCATCTTCGGTCTAATGCCTAAGGGGGTCAACGAGACAATGCTTTGCCTTGCGCCAAAAAAAAATGGAGCTAATAATATGCGGGACTTCAGACCAATTGCATGCTGCAATGTAATATACAAAGTCATTTCAAAAATCATAGCAAACCGTCTTCAGATGGTTCTACCAGAAGGTATGGTACCCAACCAAATTGCACCGTCTTCAGATGGTTCTACCAGAAGGTATGGTACCCAACCAAAGTGCGTTTATCAAAGGAAGATTACTCTTGGAGAATGTGCTTCTAGCAACAGAGCTAGTTAAAGATTACCACAAGAAATCAATGGCTCCTAGATGTGCTTTGAAACTGGACATTGCAAAGGCATTTGACTCAGTGAGGTGGGACTTTATAATCGCAACATTGCAAGCTATGAGTTTACCAGAAATCTTCGTGCTGTGGATTCAAAGCTGTATCTCGACAGCGTCCTTTTCAGTGATGGTTAACGGGGATCTTGAAGGTTTCTTTACTAGCAAGGTTGCGCTCTGTCACCCTACCTTTTTGTGATTGCAATAAACGTTCTCTCTCTAGCCTTGAACAAGGCTGCTATAAAAGGCCACATCGGATATCACCCAATGTGTCGGGAAATAGGCATCACACATTTGAGTTTTGCGGATGATATGATGGTATTCATGGACGGAAAAGAAGAGTCGCTGCGTGCTGTCTTGGGGAGAGCACTCACTTTTGGTTTGATAATTGGGTCGAGGGGGGAAACCTTTTTGACATTGCCGGTGATTCAGGCACAAGAAATATGGGTATTACTCGTAATGCTATTGTAGCATATGCTACCCGAGAGGAGAACTGGTCTATTCGTAGATATCGAAACCCAACACTTCACGGAATGAGGAATAGCATATTGTCTCAACCAATGCCTAACCAAGCGGCTGGGCAGGATATCACCTTATGGCGACAAAAATAAAACAAACACATAACAAATTTCTCAAGCAAATTGACATGGGAACAGATTAGAGATCCAGGGGACAAGGTCTGGTGGAGTAGATTGATTTGGTTCTCTACAAGCTGTCCCCCGTCATGGGTTTATAACCTAGCTAGCAATGAGGGACATGCTTTCAACAGGTGACAAGATGCGACAATGGGGTCATTCTCAACCGTGCCTACTTTGCGGCGAGCTTAACGAAACAAGGGATCACTTATTCTTCGCGTGTCCTTATACGTTCACAATCTGGAACGATCTGTGCTCGAAACTTCTCCAAAGACATCCAAACCCAGATTGGACCATAACAGCGAGATCGGTCGCGGGAACAAGAGGTCACAAGCTAGACTATCCTTGCAAGAATGGTGTTCCAAACATCAATTTACAAAATCTGGCAAGAACGTAATGGTCGTCGTCACGACAAACGTCCAAGCTCAACACTGAACCTTACGAATGGTATTGAAAAGGAAGTTACTCTTCGTCTTCAATCACTAAGTCAAGATAACCTCAATGGAAGCACGGAAATAATCTCCCGATGGCGTGAACTTGGACGATAAAGTTTTATCCCAAGTCTGTTTATTAAACTTGTGTGGTTAATCTCTCTTGCATTTTCATTACTCTAGCTTTTCTTTAAATCACTGTACTTCTGTACAAATTCATTTTGTTGATCAATAAATTTGAAATTTCAAAAAAACAAAAAAAAATGTTATTAGTTTTCATTATATAAAACACAATTATTTTTCCTTTTTTGTTATTTTTATTTGTTAGTTTTTATTGTTTCTGTTTGTTTAATTTTCAATGTTATTAGTTTCCATAATATAAAACACAATTATTTTTCCTTTTTGTTATTTTTTATATTTTTAAAAATAAATAGCTAACAATTGGAAAGTTTATATTATTACTTTGACATAGGTCACGATCTAAATTAACAACGACACATATCACGTTCTCGTGAGTGAAAATTATCCTACGTGTTACGCTCACGTTGAGAGATCTAGCTTTATATAATAAGATATCATAATAATTAAGAAACTAAATAGTAAATAACATATTTAATGGGAAATAAATATTTTCCATATTCTCATCAATAATTTTAAATAACAATTATATCATTCTATTTCAATGATCTTTTTTTATTTGTAATGACATAATATTTAATAACTTACAAAATAAAGTTCATTTTCCTAAATAACTTCTTAAATAATATTATAGAGATAAAAGCACTTTTAGAATATGTTTCCAAACACCCCTTATTTTTTTAGAAAAAAATTGAACATGTTGTCAAACAGGTATTAAACCTGTTGCCAAACATTTATTAAATTTATTATAAATTTAAAAATTACAAATTAAACATATTTGAATCAATAACAACACTAAAATTAGTTATTATTCCTCATTTCACATTTTATATATTACAAAAAAACTTTATCTTAATTGTGCGGGCGTGCGGGTTTAGTATCTAGTTTTGTTCTTAAAACTCAAACTTATAAATGCTATGCATGCATCTATAAAGAGGAACAAAACCAGAACGGTGAGATTAGATTCATGTTCATAATAATGCTTCACAAGGACACTCTCATGTTTCCGTTTCCCAACATGATCACAATAATATTGGACATAAGCTCGTAACTTAGGCAAAAACACAAAAATCGAAACATTTTTTTATATTATTTTATATTCTTGATTACAAAGGACATCCACGATTTTAGTTCACACATGTTCTGCTTCTTTCTTCTTGTGGATTTAGGTGTTGGAATTAGGGATTACAGCAACAAATTAAAAATACTAATGTCCTTCCATCAATTCTTGATTACAAAGAACATCCACGATTTTAGTTCACTCAATGATCATAGGAATATCCTTAGGAGCATCTCCAAGTGTTAGCACAATTAAGCCTCTTATAGCTGCAATAACCTTCCATCAATTGTTTGAAGGAATTGGTCTTGGATGTTGCATCTCCGAGGTAATCTCACTTTTGTTTTTAATCTTCTCTCTCTTTTCAAGAATTTGATAATGAAGTTCTTATCCCTTTCTTTCTTTCTTTTTTTTGGCAGGCAAAGTTTGAATTGAAGAAAGGTTTGATTATGGTGATAGTATTTTCTCTCACAACACTTGTGGGAATCGGAATCGGAATTGGAGTCGCATGGATTTATTGGATATGGGGTTTATAATTTAAAATTTTATAAGATTGAGAATCACAATGAAAACAAAACTAAATCACTCGTAAAATATAAATATAAATTTTTTAATTTTTTTTTTGACAAGAATTTGAATTTCATTTAGGAACATAATGACAGAGTTTGTAATTACAAACCAAACTGGTTTCCGTTGCCCAAAAAAAAATATAAAAAGCAAAGAGAAACCACAAGTAAAAGACTACATAAGATCAATCATAAGTGAGACAAGTTTGCAATAGGTTACCCATGTGTTTGCGCTTTCCTTTGGCAAGGATCGTGTCCTGTATTTGTCTGTCAATCACCTTGAAAATTGCAGTGGGAGTGGAAAAGAGTTGGTTGTGTAGTCGGTTGTTCCTTTCTCGCAAAATCCAATAGATTGTTGCTTGAGCGACGAGTCTATGGTGGATTCTTGGCACATTGTCATTCATCCTTAGCCATGATGAGAAAGCTGTCCACGTGTGGAAGGAGAATGGCGGGTATCGTAGACGTCTGATAGTGAAATCCCAGATTTGTTCACTTACCTCGCAGCGAAGGAACAAGTGGTCTCTCGTTTCATCAAATCTATCACAGAGGCAGCAACGAGTTTGAATGTGAAGTCCCCAATATGCAAGTCTGCTTCTTGTGGGCAGGCGATCTAGATGAGTTACGCATATGGTGAATGCATGTCTCGGATTTGCCCCTTTAAACCAGATATTGGCAGTCCAAGGCTGATGTGATGCTCGTGGTCTCAGCACTCCCCCTGTTTTCTTAGCGGAGAAGGACCTTAAATCATAATCATTCACTTGAAGTGAAAAAGTTAGTCTCATTTGATTGAGAAGGGAGTGGCACAGTAGTGAGATGAATATGAAGCGTTTCAGCTTGAGGTGACCTTGCTCCTCTGATTTTCCAGCCCCGTGAGTTGCAGATTTGTGCTACCTTAGCGTTGAGAGGAATTCTGATGTGTCTAGGTCCATCATGTCCGAACATGTTGAAAAGAGAGCAGAGCGGCGACCAATTATCAAACCAGAAACTTATTAGCTCACCATTCCGCATTTGACCCATGATTAATCTCACCGCCAAGGGACGAAGGCTCAACAGAGCTTTCCAAGTCCAAGAAGATTGGCGTGAGCCATCAATGTTCCATAAGTTTTCCTCTTTTATCCTATAGGCTTTGATCCAGTTTACCCATAGAGAGTTTTCACCAGCAAACAACAGCCATATCAATCGTAAGTGCAGAGTTTTGTTCCACATCATGAAGTTTCTCAGCCCAGGACCTCCGTCTTCCTTAGGGAGGCATATCGTGTTCCATGAAACTGTTGCCGCTGCCATTTTGTTATGTCTCCATTCCATAGATATCTTGAACATAAGCTTTCAATCTGTTTTAAGCATCCTTTTGGAAGGGAAACTGCAGATATCCAAACATTAACGGTTCTGTATATGACAGAGGAAATGAGCTGTCTTCTTCCCACAAATGACAAAGCTCTAGTTGACCAAGCAGTGAAACAAATTTCTAGTTGATCCAAGAGAGGCCTATAGTCCTTTTTCATCAACTTTTTGTGAATAAGAGGCAAGCCAAGATATCGCATAGGTGATATACTTGGTTTTTACCGTCTTCTAACGTGTGTTTTGGTGTTTATCTTAAGTGTTTTATCGAGTCAAAGTTCGTTTTTAGAGTCTTTTAGTCCTTTATTTAGATATCTCGGGTAAAAAGGCGTTTAAAGAAGAAATTGGTGTTACGAGGGAAAAAACGCACGAAACCGTGAAGAAAAGAGCAGAATCGGTCGATGCAAGGAGTGCATCGACCGATGCAAGGAGTGCATCGACCGATGCAACACCATCAGAAGATTTCCAATCGACCGATGCAGGATGAAGCCGGTCGATGGAGCCAGTCGATGCAGCATGCCCCGAGGATCATCAATCGATCGATGCAACACACCCAGAGAATCGGCAATCGATCGATGCAAGGAGTGCATCGATCGATGTAACGTGTCCAGAGAAACGACCATCGACCGATGCAAGGAGTGCATCGGTCGATGCAAGCAGACGAGAAGAAAAAGGAAACTTTTGATTTTCCTGTTTTGCCCTAGAAACTGCCTATTTTGACATAATTCGACCTAGGACCTATATAGACTCTATTTTTAGCCTCTTTGACGAGACGGCTTTTACAGACAACTTTCATTCGCTTTATTCTATTGAGACTTTTTGCTCGAGATCATTGTAAGATTTGGAGAAGAATCCTTGCACCTATTAAGAAGAATTCTAAACCCTTTTCTCTCTTGATTTGTATTATGAGTTCTTCATCTCTTTGGTTGTTCTCTGCTTCCATGTCTGAGTAGTTCATTAGTTAGGTTTAGGGTTTCAAGGGGATCCATGAATCATTGAATTAGACATAGATAAGGGCTTATCTTTTGTGGTTTTCGCTTATTGTTGTGCTTATTGCTTAGGCTAGAGCTTGACCGCTTAGTCTCTGATTTAGGGCTTAATATATACCACGGAAGTGTCATAGGTTGCTAGAAAGAACATAAACGAGCGAATTGTCCTTAGCCTGCAGAAGTTGATGCTAAGGCGATTCGTGAACATATTGAACCTGCTCGTTAATGCTGATATAGAATTCTATGCCAACGGAAGTTAGGATTTTAGGTTGCTAGATTTAGTAATCAATGTCACGGAAGTGGATTGGTTAGATATTTATGTTTGAGTTTGAAACTTGTGTTTAATTACTCCCTGAATAGTTGTCTGATTCATGATCTCTGGATTCTTGCGAAAGAACCCTTGACCTAATGCTTTTCTTTTATTGAATTTACATCGTTTTAATTGCTTTCGTTACTTTTCCAAAACCAACCATATTCTTGTCTTAGCTTAGTTTCATAATTGTGAGAATTGTAGTGTAACCTTGGTCTATGTGGATTCGATCCTAAAGTAATGCATTGACAACCGTTATGATTGCGGTAATGTGAACTTTAGTTATTAATTGACTTAGTGAAAACACTGAAATCAATTTGGCGTCGTTGCCGGGGACCAATAGCGTTACCTTCAATTCTGAATTTGAAATTTAGTCTAAGATTTACTAATATACTTTATTTTATATTCTGGTGTATTTCATAAACCTTTTTAAGATGGATTATTACCCAAGAAACGATGGCAATCGATTCCACCTCAGCCATGAAGCCCAGGGACGATCACCCATGCATCGCGGATCTGCTGGCGATTACATTCCAATGCCAGACTTCTACTCAAATCGGCCAGCCCCATTCTACTCACACCAAAACCAGAGTTGGAGCGATGAAGGGTACGATCATCACTACCACCAACCGAGAGCCCAAGCACCACCTCGTGCTTACGGTCCCAATCCCAGCGAGTCTCTGGAAGCCATGATGCACACGCTGTTGAGAAACCAGCAGGAATCCTCATTCGAGCTCGACGCAAAATTGGAGCATATCAAAAAGGATATTGGTGGAAAGTGTGATGCTATCTACGCCCAAGTACAAAGACTTTAGGAGAAAGTGAAGCAGTTAGAGGAGATGCAACTGCAGCAAACCCACGAGATTGATCATGTCAACAAATCCATGAAGCTCATGGAAGACAGCTTTGAAGAGAAGCTTATAAACTTGAGAGAAAGTCTCTCAATAACTGCTACAGGCCTGGAAATCATTACGAGTAAGACACACAGGGTTGGGAGAAGAGTGGAAGAAGTTGGCAACCAAGGGAGAGAATTTTATTCATCCATCCATGTTCTCCACGAGGGGCAGAAGCAAACATCGGAAGCGATCCAAGAAGTTCGTTTCAAAATGGATGGAAGGTACAATGATCTTCTTGGCAAAACTATGGGTTTCGGAGACAGGTCCTCCGATTTTTCTGGTGAAATTAAAATGCTCCAGAAGCGTCTATCCAACGTCGAGGACACTGTCGATCTTCACCTTGGAACTGACTTGGAGGAAACAAGACGGGATCTGACCAAAAGCTGCAATGTGGTGACTTTCCTAGCTGAGGAAGAGGCATCCCCAGGAGTTCAGAGAAACATGTATAATCGGTGCATGATGATAAGAGAAACCGCGAGGATCCGAAGGAGGAAACCACGCGAGGGAATCCAAATTCCGAGGCGAACTCTGGCCTCAGAACATGAAGATTGGGAAACTCGGCCCATAAGCGAGGAGATGCTAGACGATTTCCATTACATTGTGAAGGAAATCCCACTCCACATGTCGTTCGATCAAGGTTGGAAGAAATACCCAGCAATGAAGGAGCTCTTTTGGTACAGTAGGGAAGATAAGTACGAGATCGAAGATCTGTTTGATGAAGCTAGGAAGAAAATGTCTATGCCCAGAACATTGCACAAGCTCGAAGAACCAGGGTGCTTCGTCGTCCCATGCGAAATCTTCGGCTCCTACTTCGACAATGCTCTGTGTGATTTGGGAGCCGCTATAAACCTTATGTCAGAGGCGGACGCAAGGCGTTTGAAGGTCGACAACATGAAACCCTCGAGGATGCGAATCGGGCTTGCAGATGGTTCAACCACCACCACGGTTGGTATGATCGAGAACCTCCCTCTGAAGTTTGGAAATTGCATTGTCCCAGTCGATTTTCAAGTGGCGAGAATCCTTGGAATGAAGAATGAACCTCTACTTCTTGGAAGACCATTCTTAGCAACAGCAGGGGCCATTATGGATTAGCCAAACAGGAGAATGTGCCTCGCAAATGTCGACAAGGAGATCTTCTATCTAGCAGCACCTCCCGACTTCACCTCAAAATGCATTTTTTACACGATCGAAGGAAAATGAGGATGCGAGGTACATAATGCCTTTGATGACTACCCAAGCACGGATAAAGACAAAGAGACCTTGAGGAGGAGATCAAAACGAGCCAAGGGGGATGCGAACCCTTTAGATCTATCATTCGCCTAGAACACACAAGAAGTCGAGCTAACGACTTAAAACAAGCGCTTGGTGGGAGACAACCACCGGTACGTATCTACCTATTTGTTTTAAGTTTTTATAACATTAACTTAATAAATTTTGGTTTTGCCTTCTTAATTCTCTAATTATTCAAAAAAACCAAAAAAAAAGGGGGCGGTCGATAAGGCGAAATCGATTGATGCAGGAGACTCCGAAAACGGGCAATCGATCGATGCAAGGCGTGCATCGATCGATGCCAAGGGGGGCCGAGAATTCACAATCGATCGATGCAGAATGTGCATCGATCGATGGAGGGCGAGCAGACAAATTCCAATCCACCGATGCAACAATATGCATCGATCGATGCTGGCCCAGGTAAGTGGCTCGATTTCAATCCCCTTATTTCACTAAAATCGAACCGGTTTTCCCCCTTATCTTCTTCTTCTTCCCCGATTTTCTTCTCCTCTTCCCTCGCTCCCATCGATCGATGCTCTCTTTTTATCAAGAACACAAAATCTTCAATCTCTCATAACTTTCTTGATTCTCAACAGATTTGGACGATTTTGGTGTCTATCCCCATCGATTTTCTGTGCTCTACAAAACCCCCAACCCAGTTTCTTCGATTAGGTAAGGTATGAACTCCGAAATCCCCTTTTACAGTCGCAATTTTGGTAAAAGAAATCACCCATGGTTTGTTGCTCTGTCTCATGAATCCATGAGTCAATATCTTGTGTAATTAGACCTTGATAGGCTGTTGGGGAACAAATTCGACACCCATTTGCTATTATTGATGAGATTTTGTGGAATTTTCAAAAACCTAGGGTTTATGGGTTTGTGTGAATTTCGGGTTTGCTTTAGTTCTTGTGCGTATTAAATGTGTTCCTTGGAGGGATTGAATTGTTTCTAGACATATATCTGATATATCATGGTTTTCACACCTTTTAAGCCATGATATAGGTCCGTTTTATAGAGTCTTTCTACTATTTTGTAGTCTCTTAGAGTCTTTTACAGGTTTTAGCACGTTTGGAGCATAATTGGAGATATTGGAGCTTTTTGGAGCATTTTGGAGCAAAACAGAAGCTCGTATAGCTGAGTACCCGATTTAGAGTCTCAGTATCGGTCGATACTCACTGCAGCAAGACACAAGTCGCGACTTTTATGAAGAGTTGAAGAATTGCAAAATTGCCCAGAAGACTTTAATAATTGCAATAAGCCCCAAAACGTGTTTTAGGTTATTAATTAGGTTTTTGAGCCACTTTTGTTGGCTACGCTTTGATTACACTTGATTTGATTCTGAGTTTTTGTGAGAGAGCTTTCTGGAGGACACAAGTCTGAGACTCTGTTCGTCCGAGAGAAGATTTCGAACCCTCTTGTTACTCTACTTTTTATTATTTATCTGAGTATTATTTCAGCCATGTTTATTGTCTCAATTATCATGTCTGAGTAGTTCTCTTGTTAGGTTCAGGGTTCTCATAAGGGTTTTCTCTGAATGTTAGGTTAATTGAATAATTAGGATTCACCATCTGAATTAGTTCTTCGCTTTAGGTTGTTCTCAAAGCTAATTCTAGATTGATCACCTAGAACTTAGATCTTATGATAATTGATTAGGCACGAGAGTGCGATTAATTACCTGATAGAACTTAGGGTGAGCAAAATAACTATTCGCAAAGAGATTTGGTTTAGTTGTTTTGTGAACAAATCAAACCTGAACTAAAAGCTGGTTTAGACTTTAGGATTCGCAAAGAAATTTGGAATTCTAGGATTTAGACTTAGATAGTTTTCGCAACGAGAGTTGGTTAGCTATACTTTAGTGATTTGAGTTCACGAACCGCGCTAAATCTGAATCATGTTAGTTAGTTTATCTACATTCATTGAATTCCTGAGAAATACCCTGAGCCTATCTTCCTTCCAATTGACTTACAATACATTTAATTTACGCATTGCTTTCATTTACATCTGTTGGTTTAGCTTAATTCGAATCTACATAATCTATTGCGTAAATTCTGGAGTTCTTGTGTTCGACCCCTACTTATACTACAACACTGCTTTAGTACTTTTTAGGGTATTAATTTGAGCATATCAAATTTGGCGCCATTGCCGGGGACTCAATTTCGACATTAGATTTTAGTGAAGAATTTCGACTAAATCGTCGAGTATCGATCGATACCCTAGTGGTATCGGTCGACACTCGTCGCATTTTTTTCCGGTTACTTACGTTCTTGATCTTTCGTGTTTCAGGTGTATGCCTACTCGAGAAACCAGAAGAAACAAGAACACTCAGCTAGTTGATCTGTCAAACGAGCAGCTAGCACATTTGGAACGCACACTCAGAAAAGCAAAGAAGCCAGCAAAGATGAACAACAACCCAATGGTTTTGATTCAGGATGAGGCTAGTACTTTCAGAGACCGAGAGTGTCAATTGTGCAATGAGAGAGGGCAAAGACTTGATGGAGATGGGAACGTTATTTCCCCTCCAGCTATTGTAAATGCTGAGAACGCTGCGGTTGAGCGTGGTAGAACAATTGGTGAATGCAACAGACCTGATCAGTTCTACGCAAACCGATCAGCGATTCGTCCTCCTGCCTTTCAGATGAATGACTTCGAGCTGAAGCTTGCATACTACACTCTTGTAGGTCAGCACACTTTTCATGGTCTCTCTAATGAACACCCCATGGATCATATCGAGAAGTTCGAGGATTTGGTCTCTAGCATCAAATGCAATGGAGTGTCCTATGACTATCTGTTCTGCAAGCTTTTCCCATACTCTCTTGGTGGGGATGCTTTTTATTGGCTCAAGCAACTACCAGCTGGGTCATTGACTACATGGGATGAGACTAAGACTGCTTTCCTGAATAACTTCTATGACGATGCAAGATCAGAAGAGTTTAGGAATAAGATTTCCTAGTTTTCTCAGAGAATGACTGAGGCTTTCAAGGCTGCTTGGGGGAGATTCAGATCGTATCAGAGGGATTGTCCACATCATGGGTACACTATGGTTCAGTTGCTGAGTTTCTTTTTCAGAGGGATTGACTGGAGGTATCAGATGGCGCTGGACTCTGCGAGCAATGGTAATTTCTGTACCAAATATCATGATGATGCTTACCAGCTGATTGAGAATTTTTTGTCTAGCAATAGCACAAAGAGTGCTGATATGGAGCGTAAGAAGCTGGCTGGTGGTATGGAAGGTTCACAGATTGCTGAGGTGCATGCGAAGCTGGATTCGGTGCATAATTTGTTGATGGGCAAGCAGCAGAAGGCTGTTCACTTTGCTGATGATGTTGAGGTTTTCAATGAGGATGAGGTATAGGATGTTAACTACATTGGTGGCTCTGGCTTTCAAGGTTAGAGAAATCAATACAACAACCGAAATTTCAACAACAACTTTCAGCAAGGAGGATTCAAATCTGAGGGTAATCAAGGTGGTTCTGGATCAAATCAGTTTAACCATAAACCTTTTCAGAGCAGTGGTTACACAAGGAACTATGAGAATTCATCTTATCAACAAGTACCTGCTAAGAATTATGAGAGCAAGATCGAGGCTATGCTTGAACAGCTGGTTCAAGGGCAGGATAAGATGACGGTGAGCTTCAATGGGAAGTTGGATGATCTTTACACAACCTTGAATGGAAGGATCGAAGCGCTCAGTATGAGTCAAAAGAAGTTGGAAATTCAGGTTGCTCAAACTTCAGAAACTGTGAAAAGGCAAGAGGGTGTTCTTCCAGGTAGAGGAGAGAACCCAAGGAGGGATCACATCAATGCAATCACTCTGAGGAGTGGAAAAGAGGTGAATACAGGAGTGAAAGATGCATTACTTTTCGTCGATCTCGACGATGAGGATTCTGAAATCCCTAGGGTATCGATCGATACACCCCAGTGTCGGTCGACACCAGTCAAAATCTTGCAACGGGACAACTCCAAAACCCCAGTGTCGATCGACACCCCTCAAGCATCGGTCGATACTGAGACTACTGCGGAGAAGACACCTGAGACTTCGAATGTAGTGCCTAAGCTAGTTCCAGAACGAGTCTATATACCGAGGATACCTTATCCTAGAGCTGTTGGGAAGACTAAGAAGGAGGTGGAAGACTCTAGATGCAAGCAGATATTGGACAAGCTGATTGTCGAACTTTCTTTCCTCGATGCTATTAAGACTTCCCCAGCTTTCATAAGATATGTCAAGAAGATGGTGTCTAGCAACGTGAACCTTGAAGAAGGATGTGTGATGCTTACTCAGGAGTGCAGTGCAATCTTGACCAACATAATCCCAAAGAAACTTCCGGATCCAGGGAGCTTTGTGTTGGACTGTACGATATTCACCGAAAGGTTCGAGCGTTCTCTATGTGATCTTGGCTCAAGTGTGAACCTCATGCCGTATTCAGTTGCCAAGAGGATGGGTATGACAGATTTCACGCCCACCATGATATCTTTGATACTTGCTGATCGCTCAGTGCGATTTCCAGAGGGGCTACTCGAAGATGTTCCTATTAAGATTGGGAATTTTTTGATCCCGACTGATTTCATTGTCTTGGAGTACGATGCTGAGCCCAGAGACCCCCTTATCCTGGGTAGACCATTCCTTGCCACAGCTGGTGCTTTGATTGATTGCAGGAATGAGAAGATAGCTCTTAACATAGGTGATTTGGTCATGACCTTTAACATGGATAAGATTATGAAGAGACCGACTATCGATTGGAAGACTTTCTTCGTAGATACTTTCACGGATATTGCTGAAGAGTACTTCTTTGAGATGCATCCTGAGGATCCGTTGGAGAGGGCACTGGTTTGTTCAGCTGAATCTGAGGTGTTCTTGGGTGAAGACGATGATGGTTACTCGAAGATGCTCGACACTGCACCATCAATGTCGATCGATACTCCCTTAGTATCGGTCGACACCCTACGGCCAGACAGGGAATTGGGCGAATGTTCCAAGCAAGCTGCTAAGTTTGGAGATTGGAGTGAGGAGAAAGCTCCTAAGGTGGAGCTCAAGCCACTTCCAGCCAATCTGAGGTATGGTTTTCTTGGCCCTAATTCCACATACCCTATGATTATTAATGCTTCTTTGAACAACGCAGAGGTTGCCTTACTGCTGAGCAAGCTGCACATGTATCGCAAAGCTCTTGGCTATTCTCTTGATGACATTTCAGGTATATCACCGGATCTGTCCATGCATATGATTCATCTTGAGGACGAGTCAAAGGCTACAATTAAGCATCGGAGAAGGCTGAATCCAAATCTGAAAGAAGTGGTTAAGAAGGAGGTTATGAAGCTCCTGGATGCAGGGGTTATCTACGCCATCTCAGACAGTTTTTGGGTTAGTCCGGTGCACGTTGTTCCTAAGAAATGAGGGATAATTGTGGTGAAGAATGAGAAAGATGAGTTGGTTTCTACTAGGACTATCACTGGGCATCGAATGTGTATTGACTACAGGAAGTGGAATGCGGCCACAAGGAAAGATCACTTCTCATTGCCTTTCATTGACCAGATGTTAGAGAGGTTGGCTAGTCATCCCTACTACTGTTTTCTCGATGGGTATTCAGGCTTTTTCCAGATTCTGATTCATCCAGATGATCAGGGGAAGACGACTTTCACATTTCCTTATGGCACATTCGCATACAGGAGAATGCCATTTGGATTGTGTAATGGCCCAGCTACTTTTCAGAGATGCATGATGTCTATCTTCACAGACATGAGTGAGGACTTTATGGAGGTGTTCATGGATGATTTTTCAGTATATGGATCGTCTTTCAAGGACTGTTTGGCTAACTTGTGCAAGGTGCTATAGAGGTGTGAGGAGAAACACTTGGTCTTTAATTGGAAAAAGTGTCACTTTATGGTTCAGGATGGCATCGTTCTTGGGCACAAGGTTTCTGAAGCTGGGATCGAGGTTGATAAGGCTAAGATTCAGGTTATGACAGGTCTGCCACCACCGACTTCTGTGAAAGATATTAGGAGTTTTCTGGGTCATGCTGGGTTTTACAGGAGATTTATTAAAGATTTCTCCGAGATAACCCGCCCACTCACCGCCCTGTTATGCAAGGAGACACAATTTGATTTCACACCAGAGTGTCTTGCGGCCTTTGAGGAGATTAAGAAGGCATTAGTGAGTGCTCCTATTGTGCAACCTCCAAATTGGACTTTGCCTTTCGAGATTATGTGCGACGCCAGCGATTTTGCTGTGGGTTCTGTTCTGGGTCAGAGGAAGGATAAGAAGTTGCATGTCATCCACTACGCCAGCAAAACATTGGACGATGCTCAGAGGAACTACAGCACAACAGAGAAGGAATTACTTGCGGTGGTTTTCTCTTTCGATAAATTTCGCCCTTATTTGATTGGGAGCAAAGTGATCGTTCACACAGATCATGCTGCTCTCAAGTATTTGATGCAGAACAAGGATCTCAAACCTCGTCTTTGTCGTTGGGTTATTTTGCTCCAAGGGTTTGATATTGAGATAAAGGACAAGAGAGGAGTAGAGAATGGGGTTGCTGATCATCTTTCGAGGTTGAAGCTCGATACAGATGTACCTATTGATGATCAATTACCTGAGGAGTCCATTTACTACGTGGAAACTGGTTTCCAAAGTGGCTTCACCGAAAATCAGCAATTCCCACGAATTGCAGGTTTCGGTATCGATCGACACTCTCCTAGTGTCGGTCGATACCCGTCGGCTTCTGAACCTGTTTTGACCATGGAACACCTTGGTGCTTTTGAGGAGTATCTTGTTGCTGCAACTGATTCTGATCTACCATGGTATGCTGATATTGTCAACTTCCTCGCTGCAGATACAGAGCCAAAGCACCTAAAGAAATATGCCAAGAAGAAATTTCTGCGAGACATAAGGCGATACTTTTGGGATGAGCCTTACCTGTATAAACATTGCTCTGATGGTATCTACAGGAGATGCATTGCTGAATCGGAGGTACCTGAGGTTTTATTTCACTGTCATGGTTCTGAGTATGCTGGACACTTTGCTACTTTCAAGACGGTGTCCAAGGTTCTTCAAGCAGGCTTCTGGTGGCCTACTATGTTTAAAGATGCTCATACCTTTATCTCGCAGTGTGATGTGTGTCAGAGGAGAGGGAAGATCTGTAAGAGACATGAGATGCCACAGAATTTCATCCTTGAGGTTGAGATTTTTGATTGCTGGGGTATCGATTTTATGGGACCTTTTCCTTCGTCATACAAGAACCAGTACATTCTAGTTGCAGTAGATTATGTCTCTAAGTGGGTGGAGGCAATTGCTAGTCCAACCAACGACTCTTCGGTGGTTCTTAAGCTGTTTAAGACCATCATCTTTCCACGATTTGGTGTGCCTCGTATTGTTATAAGTGATGGTGGCAGTCATTTAATCAACAGGGTTTTTGAGAAGTTACTGAGGTAGCATGGTGTGAATCATCGTGTGGGTACTCCTTATCACCCCTAGACCAGTGGGCAAGTCGAGGTCTCCAACAGGCAAATCAAGGAGATTCTAGAGAAGATAGTGGGAACTTCTAGGAAAGATTGGTCTACGAAGCTGGACGATGCGTTGTGGGCTTACAGGACTACTTATAAGACACCATTGGGCACTACACCTTTTCATTTGCTGTATGGGAAAGCATGTCACCTTCCTGTGGAGATCGAGCATAAGGCAGCATGGGCTACTAAGTTGCTGAATTTTGACATCAAGCCTGCTGCTGAGAAGCGATTGATCCAGCTGAACGAGCTGGATGAGATTAGGCATCATGCCTATGAGAACTCGAGGCTGTACAAGGAGAGGACTAAGGCGTACCACGACAGGAAAATCCTCGACCGAATTTTCGAACCCAATGATCAGGTACTTCTGTATAACTCTTGTTTGCATTTGTTTCCTGGTAAATTGCGTTCTCGTTGGTCAAGTCCCTTCACTGTCAAGGAGGTTATACCACATGGTGCACTTGTCCTACGTAATCCCTCCGGTGAGGAGTTCACTGTCAATGGACAAAGGGTGAAACACTACATACGAAGAACTGAGATCCCAGACGGACACATGATGCCTCTGGATGATGCACCCGCTGCCTGAATGGTAGTACAGTCAACCTAATGACGTTAAACGAGCGCCTGGTGGGAGGCAACCCACTGGTGAGTCTGTACATATCTTTTTCCTTTCTTTTTATTTTTAGTTTTGTGTTTCGTTGTGTCACGTGAAACAGATTCGGACGAGCTGTATCGATCGACACCTCCCAGTGTCGATCGACACCCTCCATACGCCACAGAAGCACCAACTTGCTACGAGTATCGATCGACACTATCTAGTATCGGTCGATACCTGCCGCCCAGGTAAGTTTCCTTATAAACCCTACGGGTTTTTCCCTTTTGCCTCACAATATCCATCGACCGACACACGCTCTCTTTCACCAAAAATCACCAAATCTTCGTTTCTCAACGCTTTTGAGTGCTTTTGAGTCTATTCCGTTCGGTTTTCCGTGCTCTATATCATTCTCTCATTCATTCTCACCATCTACTAGGTATGTAACACGAATTTTCACCTTTTCAATCCATGCACCAAGTTTAGATTTTCGACTTTTAGGCTCTTAGAACTAGTTTTGTTGGATGATTATCAGTTGATTAGTGTGTTTTAGGCCTAGTCCAACCTTGCCTTACGTTTCATTACGCTTGGTTTGCAATTTTGGAATTTTTGGATTTGTGTTCTTCGTGACTGCTCGATAAAAGTCTTAGTATCGATCGATGCTAACACTTTTACTTGGCCGAGATTGCTTTGTTCGAGAGAGATGTTGGATTTATGCTGTGTTTCGTGTTTGTTGATGATGCAGATGGCACCTAGGAAGAAGCCACGTACCGATGATGCTTCCAGCTCCCACCCACTTGAGAAAGAATACATGTTGCACGCTCGCGTCGAGTTCAAAGACGACGGGGTTTGGACAGTGGGAACGGTTATCGCTTGTCTCACCGGGAACCACTACAAGGTTCAGACCGCAAATTCTATAGACTTCACAGTTGTTTTCGGTAGACACTTACGAGACGCACCACCAGAGGTACCTGCGCCTTCATCACCATTGCCTCCTCGCACAACGGTTCGGTTTCCTTGGCCTAAGATCAGCGATAAGGCCAGGATACGCTTGAGAGATGATTACGAAGGCTCCGATAAGGAGATTACAGAGAGCCGGGCTTGCACGCACAGGCCTATTTCAGAGGAGTGGGACGATTATGACTCCATCTTCTACAACGCCTGGCAGGAGGTTGATGTGCGCCCCACTCGATTTGTGGACACGCACACTATGAGACATCTGGGTTTCGACAGAGAGCTTGATGGTTTGATCCGGAAGATCGGACTGGGGACGATGCCTACGCGGCAATATGACTTATACCCCGACTTGGTCCGCCAGTTCCTCGCGTCTGTCCGCATCTACTACACTGGTGAGCCTCCAGTGACTGCACAGCAGGGTGTGCTGGCGTTTCTGATTCGCGGTGTGCGCTACAAGATTTCTTTTCAGGAGCTTTGCGACATATATGGGTTTAACAGAGATTTCTTGAGGTGTGAGCTTCCACGCAAGTTCTTGGATATTGAGGCATTCTGGTCTCATTTCGGGCACTGGGTCTACGACAGCAAGACCACCACACATATGGATATTGAGGCAACACCTTGTTGTGCAAGATGGAGCCTAACAAGATGAGGGTAACTGAGCTGATTGTGTTGTCCATTGGGATCGGGGACATCATTGATGATGAGGCGTACGAGTGGCCTGAGATGGACCTTGCGGTCAACTTAGGTGCTGTTTTTGCGCACCACTTGGAGTCGCTGAAGGTGAAGCCTTTTACCGGACGCAGCAAGTCTTCTAGGACTGCATGTCGCCAGAAGACTGAGACGGTGCGCAGTCTCCTCACTCCCATTTTTATGCACCTTCAGATCAGCACCGCCAGTTGCTTGAACTTGACATTCCGAGAGCTTATGGACTTGGCGCACCTGGAGCACCTGCGCTGGCTGAAGCCTGATAGGCGTTGGGTTTTCAGCACTTCTGTTGGGGACTATCTGGTTCAGCTCCCCCAACACATATCTGACTAACATTGGCGGTGATCCTGCTCAGCTACTCTTCGCGCCTGACACTGCTGATATGGAGCCTGCACCGGTCACTCGACGTTGAGGTTCCGCTACTAGAGCCCGTTCGCCTGCATCTGGCCCTGCTGGGGGTCAACCACGCGCACGACACGCACCTGCTCCTACACCTACTCTTCCTACGCCACCTACGATGGAGATGGACCCGTTCCAGCGCTACGTTGTTGAGAGTCTTCAGACCATTTGGAGTTCTATGTCTCGATGCAGCTGCATGGTGTCTCAGCGTCCTATTTCACCACGCTCACCACATCAGGCTGGCCCATCTGGCACTGGTGGCGATGACTCTGACGCCACTGAGGAGGATTAGTCCTCTGTTTATCTGGTTTCACGTTTGTTTTTCTTTTCCCTTTTCTGTTCTTTTCGTTTGGACTTTTGTTATTTTGAGTTGTTATGACAGCATTTTATCATTTAGTACTTTGTGGAACATATGCTTTTCTGATCTTTTGTTGCTTTTAACTTGTCTTTGAGTGATCTAACACTGCTAACCATAACACATTTGGATCAATTGACACAATTTTCGCTGTAAAGAGGAATTCTGTCGACCAACCACTGATATCGATCGATACCAGTGCAGTGTCGGTCGACACTCATCACCATCTCGGGTAACCTCTTCGATTTTCACATTCCACTGGGTTCATTTGATTTCTTTCGCCAAACTCAGGCTTGATAACACTGGGGACAGTGTTGTTTAAGTCTGGGGGAGGTAGTCGCTGACATTGTGTTTGTTTTTTTTAGAGTCAGTCGTTTTTTTTTTTTTTTGTGTCAAAGTTTTTTTATTGAGTCAAAATTTTGTTGGAGATTATGATCGTGTTCTTGAATCTGCTGTTTTGATTTTGCTTCTGAGTGTCCACTGTTACAGAATCAGCTACAGATCGACTAATGAAAAATCCAAAGGCTGACCAGTTAACTAGAAGACACACATGTTTCCAGCAGAGTTCTTTTAAAACATGAGCCAAATTTTTGCACTTCATCGATGTGGTTAGTATTCACAAAGCTTGATTCCTCATTCATATCTAACAAAGGAACCCATGTGTTTAAAGTAATGGTATCTCTCTCCCCTGTTATAAGTTAATAAATAAGAGCATAAAAGATGAAATGATTTTCTTCTGAGTAGAGGGCTAGGAAAATTTCCAGCGATCCCATTATTCTACTTGGTGAGGAATGATCACACAAAGGTTGGAAGCGAGGCTAGGATTTTCCTATGATNAAAAAAAAAAAAAAAAAAAAAAAAAATATGATAAGAAATATGTCTGGGGGAGAGGAAATGATACAAAAAGTGTGAAATTGGGTGGTTCCTTGTCATGATATTGTATGGGAAAGAATCTAGAAGGTTCTTGGTATTAATCACAGCGATGAAACTGGCGATGAGGGGTTTAATTGAACGATGCTGCGAAATAATGTGTGTAGTCTGGAGAAGCTACGAATGGCTAAGGAGAAGTACATGGTGGTTAGTCTTGGAACTGGTTAGGTAACATTTGGGTGCTTGGGAAAAGGGTCATTGCAATGTTTCATGAACATGTGAGTCTCCGTGTTTTCAAACCTCTTTCTTTGGTTTAGTCTTCTATTTGCTTGAGGGCAAGCAAAGGCTAAGTCTGGGGATTGATATATCATGGTTTTTACCCCTTTTAAGCCATGATATAGGTCCGTTTTATAGAATCTTTCTACTATTTTGTAGTCTTTTAGAGTCTTTTACAGGTTTTAGCACGTTTAGAGCATAATTGGAGATATTAGAGCTTTTTGGAGCAAAACAGAAGCTCGTGTAGCTGAGTACCCGATTTAGAGTCTCAGTATCGATCGATACTGCCTAGTATCGGTCGATACTCACTGCAGCAAGACACAAATCGCGACTTTTATGAAGAGTTGAAGAATTGCAAAATTGCCCAGAAGACTTTAATAATTGCAATAAGCTCTAAAACGTGTTTTAGGTTATTAATTAGGTTTTTGAGCCACTTTTGTTGGCTACATTTTGATTACACTTGATTTGATTCTGAGTTTTTGTGAGAGAGCTTTCTGGGGGAGACAAGTCTGAGACTCTGTTCGTCCGAGAGAAGATTTCGAACCCTCTTGTTACTCTACTTTTTATTATTTATCTGAGTATTATTTCAGCCATGTTTATTGTCTCAATTATCATGTCTGAGTAGTTCTCTTGTTAGGTTCAGGGTTCTCATAAGGTTTTTCTCTGAATGTTAGGTTAATTGAATAATTAGGATTCACCATCTGAATTAGTTCTTCGCTTTAGGTTGTTCTCAAAGCTAATTCTAGATTGATCACCTAGAACTTAGATCTTATGATAATTGATTAGGCACGAGAGTGCGATTAATTACCTGATAGAACTTAGGGTGAGCAAAATAACTATTCGCAAAGAGATTTGGTTTAGTTGTTTTGTGAACAAATCAAACCTGAACTAAAAGCTGGTTTAGATTTTAGGATTCGCAAAGAGATTTGGAATTCTAGGATTTAGACTTATATAGTTTTCGCAATGAGAGTTGGTTAGTTATACTTTAGTGATTTGAGTTCAAGAACCGCGCTAAATCTGAATCATGTTAGTTAGTTTATCTACATTCATTGAATTCCTGAGAAATACCATGAGCCTATCTTCCTTCCAATTGACTTACAACACATTTAATTTACGCATTGCTTTCATTTACATATGTTGGTTTAGCTTAATTCGAATCTACATAATCTATTGCGTGAATTCTGGAGTTCTTGTATTCGACCCCTACTTATACTACAACACTGCTTTAGTACTTTTTAGGGTATTAATTTGAGCATATCAATATCACATCGCACATGCATGAACCCTCAAGCCTCATGAATTTATAAATCGTTGAGAATGCCTTTGGTTCGTCAAGTTCATACACTTCACAATCTCTGGAAATATATCGTTGTGATGGACTGTTGTGGATGTTTGATGATGATATATGATATTTGATATCCCATAACGACATCTTGATGTGATTGTGTGCTATTTATAGCTTTTGATGCTCACTTTGCAAAATCTTGTTGTTCGTTTTCCAAGACAATGAGAAGGACTAATAGGCAGAGCATGCAGCAGAATCCGACAACGGATGCGAAAGAAGACAAGGGCAAGGGAATCGCACCTCAAACTAAGAGCAAGGCACCTTGGCCTAGACCCGATGGAGTAGCCTTTCCGGTTCCGATGATGTCCAAGAAGGACATACATAAAGATAAAGTCTATCAGAACTGGATGCTATCCAGCAAATGGGGCAAATATGAGAGTGTGTTCTACAATGGGCTGCTAAACATGGAGATGCGAGCCATGCCCTCCGTAAGTACCCACACATTGGTTACGATGGGTATTCGGCAGGATATCAAGCTCTTGATCGAGCATGTCGGTTTGGGACGGTTAGCCACCCTCACCGAATTCTTCGATCTTGAACTAGCTCGCCAATTTTTTGTTTCCGCTAAGTTGCGATATGCGAACCCGAGGGAACCGGTCGCCAGTGAAGGAACACTCCTTTTCTTCGCGCATGGCATCCTCCATCAAATTCTGATCCCTGTCCTCTGCACACTGTATGGCTTCGAGGCGAGCCATGAGGAGGTCTCTTTTGCTGAATTTCCCAACACCCAACGCTTTTGGGAGAGAATAGCTAGCGGAAACTACGACAGTAACTACTCCAAGCAGTCGAGCATCTGTAATCCCCCGTTCAGGGTATTTGCGAAGATCCTCAGCCACATCCTCTTTGCTAGGGACGAGACTGGAGCCATGCGTACCGATGAGCTCATTATGCTTTACTACGGAGTTGCACCAGATATATACCACGAGCTTCCCGTCCTCTTCCCAAACATCACGACGTGAACCTTGGGGCCATTCTTGCTCAGAGCTGAGAAGGGAAGAAGATTAGAGGTCTCTCTGGCAGCGACAAAAAAGAGTACGTTGGAGCCCTTCTCACACCCATCTTCGATCACTTCAACATACTGTGGTGCTCTTCGGGCCAAAAGCTAGGCGGCATGTATGAACCCTTTTTCCGGGCTAGCCATATCCTCCTGTCGAATTTTTTTTATCAATTCCAGAGCCCGGATGGCGACACCCTACGCTTTCAGCTGCCCGATCAGAGACTAACCACGTTGGAGGACATAGCGCACATCGATTGGATGCCACCTGAACACAAGTTGATATATGATCCCTCTAGTGCTCCGCGTAGACGCAAAGTACCATCAGCTAGAGCCTCTCGCTCCTCAGCCAGAGCATCTGCATCTAGCAGACCAGAGGACTTCTCTGAGGCCATTCCAGGCGACATGATAGAGTACCTTCTTCCTCCAGACTGCAGTGAGTACAATCTTGGTGCACCCTGCCCGTTCGAGACCAACGATGAGGAGAAGTGGAAGTATGCCAATGGGGGATTACAGAAGAACAACGCCATGCTGCAGAGGATTTGGGGAGCACTCTCTAAGATACCTGTTCCCAGGAGACCTTCCTGTTTCAGGGCACCTGCCGCTGCGGATGATTGTGATGATGAGCCAGCTGTTGGCATGCACGACTTTGAGCCCGAGCCTGACGTTGTTGGACGCAGGTCTGATTTTGCTGGATCCAGTGGTTCATAGCCATCCGATGCAAGTTTGCCGAGGAGGAGGCGCATGGTAGGACATGACGCGAGCAGTAGTTCGAAGGATCACTGATTCACAAGTATCATTTTCTACCCTTAGTTTTTCTTTTTCCTTTTATTTTTATTTTATTGAGTCTGTTCTACCTTCCTCCTAATTTATTTTCACACCGAGATGGTGTGAATTAAGTCTGGGGGAGGGTATCTATCGTTACTAACGCTATTTTTCTTTCTTTTGTTTTCTCTTTTGAGTCATTTTGATATTTTCTTTGAGTCATTATGTTTTATTGAGTCAAAACTTGTTGGAGATTATGATCACGACCTTTGAATTTTTATATGACTTGCATCTAAGTGACCATTGTTGCAGAGCCAGTTCTAGAACAGATTAATGGAAAATCTAAAGGCTGGCCGGTTAATCAAAGGCATCCATGTTTCCAGAAAAAAATTTCAAAAAGCTTGAGCTAATTTCTGCGCTCTTCCTTTTACCTCATCATCGTGATTGGTGTTTTCAGAGCTTGACTCCTCATTCGCATCTGACAAGACGAACTGTGTGAAAATATGGTACTCCTCTCCCTTATTTAAAATAAAAAGCAGAAAATATGAAATGATTTCTTTCGAGTAAAGGGCTAGGAAAATTTCCATCGATCCCATTATTTTACTTCGAAAGAGATGATCACACAAAGTTGGAAACGAGGGCTAGGAAAATTTCCCGCGATCCCATTATTCGCCTACATCTTTGATTTAAAAAGGGGATGAACCAGGGATTCGGTGGCAAACACCATCAATACTTGCGTCTTGTAAACCTTGAAATATATACCCAAAGAGAAGAAAATGAGAAAATAATAAGTCTGGGGGAGGGAAAAAGTACCAAAGGTTGTGTTGTTGTCTTGTCACGATATCGAAAGGGAAAGAGTCTAGAAGGTTATTGGCACTATGATCCTTGATGAGACCCAGCAATGATAGCTTTGGATTATTCTGTGAAATAATGAGTTGAATCTAGGAGGCTGCGAATGCTTGCAGAGAAGTACATGGTGGTTCGATCTGAAGCTTGTTTGGCAATACGTGGGTTACTAAGGTAATCGTCATTGCAGAATTATAAAGGAAAGGTGAGTCTCCGTGTTTTTCAAACATGTTCTTACTTAGTTTAATGTTTGCTTGAGGACAAGCAAAATGCTAAGTCTGGGGGAGTTGATATACTTGGTTTTTACCGTTTTCTAACGTGTGTTTTGGTGTTTCTCTTAAGTGTTTTATCGAGTCAAAGTTCGTTTTTAGAGTCTTGTAGTCCTTTATTTAGATATCTCAGGTAAAAAGACGTTTAAAGAAGAAATTGGAGTTACGAGGGCAAAAACGCACGAAACCGTGAAGAAAAGAGCAGAATCGGTCGATGCAAGGAGTGCATCGACTGATGCAACACCATCAGAAGATTTCCAATCGACCGATGCAGGATGAAGCCGATTAATGGAGCAAGTCGATGCAGCATTCCCCGAGGATCATCAATCGATCGATGCAGGGAGTGCATCGATCGATGCAACACACCCAGAGAATCGGCAGTGCATCGATCGATGTAACGTGTCCAGAGAAACGGCCATCGACCGATGCAGGCCGACGAGAAGAAAAAGGAAACTTCTGATTTTCTTGTTTTGACCTAGAAACTGTCTATTTTGACCTAATTCGACCTAGGACCTATATATACTCTATTTTTAGCCTCTTTGACGAGAAGGCTTTTACAGACAACTTTTATTCGCTTTATTCTATTGAGACTTTTTGCTCGAGATCATTGTAAGCTTTGGAGAAGAATCTTTGCACCTATTGAGAAGAATTCTAAACTCTTTTCTCTCTTGATTTGTATTATGAGTTCTTCATCTCTTTGGTTGTTCTCTGCTTCCATGTCTGAGTAGTTCATTAGTTAGGTTTAGGGTTTCAAGGGAATCCATGAATCATTGAATTAGACATAGATAGGGGCTTATCTTTTGTGGTTTTCGCTTATTGTTGTGCTTATTGCTTAGGCTAGAGCTTGACCGATTAGTCTCTGATTTGGGCTTATCTATACCACGGAAGTGTCGTAGGTTGCTAGAAAGAACATAAGCGAGCGAATTGTCCCTAGCATGCGGAAGTTGATGCTAAGGCGATTCGTGAACATATTGAACATGCTCGTTAATGCTGATCTAGAATTTTATGCCAACGGAAGTTAGGATTTTAGGTTGCTAGATTTCGTAATCAATGCCATGGAAGTGGATTGGTTAGATATTTATGTTTGAGTTTGAAACTTGTGTTTAATTACTCCCTGAATAGTTATCTGATTCATGATCTCTGGATTTCTGCGAAAGAACCCTTGACCTAACGCTTTTCCTTTATTGAATTTACATCGTTTTAATTGCTTTCGTTACTTTTCCAAAACCAACCATATTCTTGTCTTAACTTAGTTTTATAATTGTGAGAACTGTAGTGTAACCTTGATCTCTGTGGATTCGATCCTAAAGTACTGCATTGACAACCGTTATGATTGCGGTAGTGTGAACTTTAGTTATTAATTGACTTAGTGAAAACACTGAAATCAATAGGCAAATAACCAAGGTGGAAACCGAGGCTAGTGAGGCCATTAGTTTCGTCCTAGTTCAATCCCGCAACAAGGATATATGTCTTGCTTCTATTCATCACCAAACCCGGCCATAGGTTGAAGTCATCAGGTACAACCGCTATGTTTTCCAGAGAACTTTTCTCCCCATCAAAGAAAACCATAATATCATCTGCAAAATCTAAGTGCGATACCTGAGGATCCGAAGCATTAGGGTGAAACCTGATTGACCCATCATTGAACTTGCAGTTTAGCATTTGGGAAAAGACCTCCATCATTATAAACGAAGAGGTAAAGTGAAAGAGGATCACCCTGCCTTAAGCCTTTTGCCCCCTCGAAAAAACCACATAGCTCGCCATTTACCGCAACTGAGAATCTTGTTGTTGTTAAACATTGGTTGATCAGATTTATGAATTCCGGAGGAAAATCCATAGCCTTAAGCGCGTTGATCACAAAATCGTAGTTTACTGAATCAAAAGCTTTCTTTAGATCAATTTTCAGCAAAGCTCGTCTTGAAATATTTTTCCAATTGTACCCTTGAATCAGTTATGGTGCCAGAAAAACGTTTTCAACCGACCCGGAATGAAAGCAGACTGGTTGTTGGAGATGATTCTAGGCAGAAGCTTCTTCAATCTATTGGCGAGCAGCTTAGATATAATCTTGTAGACTGTGTTCAGGCAAGCCACTGGCCTAATCTCAGAGATTTTTTTCGCATTCGGCTTTTTTGGGATCAACGTGAGAATTGTTGAATTCCACTGTTTCAACAGTTTTCCAGACTTGAAAAATTCCAAGACATCTCCTATCAAATCGTCACCCACAGCCTCCCAGTTTGCCATAAAGAACTTAGCCGGATAACCATCCAGTCCTGGAGCTTTGTTCTTTGAAAAAGTGAATAGAGCGAAATTAATTTCTTGAAGAGAGAAAGGGACTGTAAGAAGCAAGATGGCCTGAGAAGTGCACCTGTAAGAAATTAGGGCTGCAATATCTTGGCTTGTGGAGGTTGTGACATGCGTTGACTCCCCCAACAAAGACCTATAGAACGCCACAACATGATCCTTAATGCTCTCTATTGGGAGATCGACCATATCGAGATTATAGAAAACATGAAGATCAAGAAGAATATAGATATTTATCAATATCTTAGTTTAGGAAATTTACCTTTATCTCTAAATATATTATTTATATTTATGTTTATTTTAGATCTAGTTTTATCTCTATATAAAAGAATGTAACATTATTTTCATGAAAGTCTAATAATAATTCTTCCTAAACACTTGTATTTTTACTCTCATCAATTTATCATGGTATCAGAGCCTTGATCCAATTCCTTTAGATTAGGTTTTTATTATCTTCGGCGGAAAAAAAAGAGTCGACGAGTTCAACAAAAAGCATGAGATAAATGCATATCAAATATTTAAGACATGCCGTGTCTTCAACGACACCGAAGACGGAGCCGAGCCGGAGCTAATTCGTTTAAAGACCTTTGAAGGAGACGATGATTTTGTTGGTGTCACCAAGACCAACGGGGTGACGTGGTGAATAGATTTTTCATGGATGGCATTTTTTATCGATCTTGCCAATGATTGGCCAAGAAGATTTTATATTGGCTAGCAAAATTGCTAGTTTCTTGAAAAACAAGGCACTAGATTATGAGCATGAACCTTTGATCCGTCGTTCATGTTTGGTGGTGATGATGATGTTTTTCTCTCCCTTGCGAATTTTATATCTTCTTTTTATTTGACTTCTCGCCCTCGCGAGTTGTTTTTCGAACTCGCAACCGCGAGCTACTACGGTGTTCATGATGTATTTTTTATCGAACCAATTTAATTCTATGACCGGATATAAACAACGTCGTTGATGACCCAAACGGTTGGGTGTTGTAGCCAATCTAACCCGACGGCCGGGTATAACGCCGTGTTACCACGTCTGAGCTTGCGGGAGGGTATTGGGAGATCGATCAGGACCATATCGAGATTATGAAAAACATGAAAATCAAAAAGAATATAAATATTTACCAATATTTTAATTTAGGAAATTTACCTTTATCTCTAAATATATTATTTACATTTATATTTATCTTAGTTTTAGCTTTATCAAAGAGAATGTAACATTATTTTTATGAGAGTCTAATAATAATTCTTCCTAAACACCTTGTGTTTTTACTCTCATCAATTTATCACTCTCTCTTGTGTCCAGGATTTTATCATCGTCATCTAGCAAGAGGAGAATCTGGTTAATTGAATGCCTTGTTTTGACAGCTCTATGGAAAAAGGCTGAGTTCGAATCCCCTTCATCCAGCCATCTGATTGGTGAGGGGGAGCTAAGGAGATTATTCTGACAGGCCAGCAGGTGAGTGTGAGCTTCATCCACTCTTTTTTCAATCTTCGAGAAGTTCTGGCGGTTGAAACCTCTAATAATGCTCTTCAGTTCTTTAAACTTTTTAGAAACACAAAGCATTTTAGATCTTGCAAAAGGGAAGGCCTGCCAACACTCTTTAATCAAGGGCACAAATCAGGGTGCCGATTTAGATGACTGAAGAACTTAAAGGGTCTCTTGAGCTTCGAGTTTAAGTAATCCAGGAAAACGCAGCAAGGACTATGGTCTGAAATATCAGGCTCACCAAACACGCCCATTGAGTTTGGGAACCTTATCAGCCATTCATCATTCACTAGGATCATGTCAAACTTCTTTGAGATCGTGTTACACCCCCGTTTGTTTGACCAGGTGAAGGTGTTTACACAATAAGGAAGGTCAGAGAGGGCGGAGCTGGCTACACAGGGCTTGAATTCCCTCATACTTTTTGAAGAAGCGAATTGATTTGCGGAAGAGTGCTCAGAAGCAAACAACACATGATTAAAGTCTCCTAAAACCGTCCAGGGAATACCGAAGACTACTGAGGAATTAGCAGTAGAAGTCAATTCTGACCAGAACAATTTTTTATTTTTTTTTGGGACATCACTACAAGAAAACACTCGATTTCCGACAGCCGAAACGGTCGAGAATCCGTCAGAAACGGCTAATCCCGATGAATTTCCGACGAAAATAACTTGTCGGGACTATTTGGTCATGAACTAATACCCGTCGGGAATTCCTCGGTAAATTCTGACGGCCTCCCGAGGGACCGTATATCCCGACGCCATCCCGATAGGTTTAGTCGGTCTGGAAATTCTGACAGAATCTCGACACCAGCTTTCTGATTGACTTCCGACAACGCCTTTCCGATTGTTTTCCCTATGGCATCCCGATGGAATTCCGATCGCATATTTCCGATCGAATCCCGACCGCATATTTCCGATTGAATCCCGACCGCAGTGATTTCCCGAGGGATTTCCGACCGCACGAAAATGTAATAAAAAATTAATAATTCCTAATAAAATTAATAATATTAATATTAATAATATTATTATTAATATTTGAGAAAATATTAATAATATTATTAATATTATTATTCATAATCGAAAATAAAAATAAAAACCAAAATTTATTATTAAATCCAAAATATTTAGAAATTACATAAAATTGTTTTTGAAATACCAAAAAAAAAAACTACGCGGTTCCTGAATTGCCCGATCCCGAAGATCTGAGTCCCGGGAAATCCGAGAACTTCGATTTCATGTAATCCGTCAAGGTCAAGATATCCGCCTTTGCAGTGGTCAACTCCTCTTGCGTCTCTGCTTTCGACGCCTCCAAAACGGTTACTTTCGCCTTGAGCTCTTCGTTCTGCTTGAGAAGGTCTTCCGAGAAATCGGGATAACACGAGGTTGTCATCTCGTCCATAAGCGGGACTTTGCCCAAACCACCGCGACGCCCTTTTTTAAAGGGAAGTTCCTATACAAATAAAAAAAGTTAGAACAGTAACTATAAAAAGAATATTTTAATGAAAACTAAATAAAACTTACCTCGAGAGTTAAGCGGTTGATTTCTTTTCGCGTCAGATCGGTGGAAGAGGAAGAGTCTCCCTGAGACTGGACCAATTCGTTTTTCCCCTTCTCCACCTTCTCGTAGATCTCATTCATGAGAATATCCTGGATCTTACCAGTTTTCTTGTTGGTGTGACACGCCTTTAGCAACTCATGGTGTTCCAGACTCACACCTCCGGCTTCCCTCGTTTTGGAAAAACAAGAAAATTAATTAATAATATAAATTAATTAATAAAAAAAAGAAAAAAAATAATTACCATTTGATCTTTTCGGGTCACGAAACTGGTCGAACCGGAGTTGTGGATGTACATCCCCTTACCCGACCGCGGACTCTTTCGGTTTTTCGAATTACGCTTCGAAACTTTTTCAGTATCGGGATTTTCCCAATATGGTTTGTAACCTTCCCAAACTGTGGCATTCAAGCCTTTCGGTTTATATTTCCCCTTCCTCCACTTTTGCTTCCACTCGTTCAAGTTTCTGGAGAATTGCCTAACAGCCTCACTCAGAAACTCGGTTTCCACCATAGTCGTATAGTTCGGATGCCGAGTAAACTCTTGCTAAAAAAAACCAAAAGGGAAAAATAGTTATCATAATTGTTAATATAACATAAATATGGAAAAAAAAATTATTACAAAACTTACCGCAAATTGTCTAAACCAAACTTTTTTCTCATCAGACGGGACATCAGTGAACTTCGTGTACGGTGTGTCGAGGATCGAATGCAACATCCTCAAAACGGACTTGCTAATCCCGTTGTTTGACTCACCAAACCTACGAAAAAGGAGATAATATCAATTTTATAAATAAAATAAATTGAAATTCGTGGTTGGAAAAATTTCTTACCCCGTCGATCTCCTTCGGCGTCTCGGATCGAGTTTGATGAGTAACTCCCGCCCCGGTTGTTGGACTAACTCCTTGATAGACATGATCGGAGGAGGTGCTTCACTCTGCACCTCCGGGATATGAGCTGATGGCGAACCACCTTGTTGTTGTGTCGATCGAGACGAACCGCGGCGACGATCATTGAATTCCCCATTGTCCGACGTTGAAAAAAGAATTATAGAAAATATAACACAATTGCCAAAAATATTAAAACATTTTTTTTTAAAAATCACATGTAATGTAACATGCTAAAAATCAATTCTAATTTTCATTCTAACAATTCCAAAACATTACTAATTACATACAAAACGTTTTTTTAGACAAATCCAAAATTCCAAACAAAAATTAAATAAAACTTTTTTTTACACAAATCTAACCAAAATTAATCACCATAATCCAAATCCAAAATTCAAAAAAATTATTAAATACAATCAAAACCTTTTTTTTTACACAAATCTAACCAAAATTCATCACCAAAATCGAAATCCAAAATTCCAAAAAATTATTAAATACAATCAAAACCTTTTTCTTTACACAAATCTAACCAAAAACGTTTTTTTGTAAATTTCTAATCTAACCCAAATTCATTACCAAAATCCAAATCTAAACAACTAATGTAACACAAAATTCATTCGTAGACAATAATTTCATATCAAATCTACCAATATCTAACCAAACATTTGCATAATCTAAGGGAAGGAGATGAAGCCATACATGGTGAGCACGGCGGCGGCGGCGGCGGCGGCGAGGTGGGAGGCGGAGCGGTCGACGAACACTAAGGAGAGGAGAGGAGAGGAAACCAAATTAGATCGAGAGGAAGAAGAAGAGAAGAAGCGAGGAGGTGGGAGAGGAAGAAATTACCGGCGAGGACGAAACGGTGGCGGCTAGCTCCGGCGGACAGTGAATCACGGCGAAATCAAGAGGTAAGCGGCGATAAGATCGAGAGGAAGAAGAAGAGAAGAATCGGTGGTTAAAAAGGCCAATTCCTGACGGATGAACCGGTCGGAAATATTAAACACAATAAACCAAAAATATTATAATTTCGCGGGTATATTTCGGGTTTCCCAGAATTTTTATGTCCAGTCGGGATCCAGTTGGGAAATACCGACGCAATTCCGACGCCTTGTGAATAATTGCATGTCGCGGGTATATTTCGGGTTTCCCAGATTTTTTTAATACCGGTCCGGACCCGGTCGGGAATTCCCAAGCAATTCCGACGCGTTGTTAAAAATTGAATATCACCTTGCTGGGCATCCGTCGGAATGTCCTCGGTAATTCCCGACGGGATTCCGACCACATAAGGTATAGAGTTTGAAATTAAAAGTTTTGGACATTTTACGGGTTTCAAAAGTTTAAGTTAATTTTCTTTTTACAAAAATAGTTAAGAGGTTAACGTAGCATAGAGTTTATACCAATTTATATAAATCGACAATCTAACGAATTAAACCTTTGGTAACGTATCATATAACTTATACTTAACTTTCCCGGTTTTTTGTAGGGTTTTCGTTAAAAGCTATAGAATAATGATTTTGAAGATGTTATAACAACCAAATCTTTCAAAATAGCATATCTAACTCTAATAATCATTAACGTAAACAATTGTTTGCATTTTGAGGTTTCGAAACCTCAAGTGGTCGGAATTCCGTCGGAAATTCCCGAGGCAATTCAGACGGGAATAAAACCACATGTTTTAAATCGTATAACACACGTTTATGTAATGTTTCATTAAAAAATATCCGTTCCCGTCGGGATCCCGGCAGAAATTCCCGAGGAATTTCCGACGGCCACTTTTTTTATTAAAAATAACCCAAAAATTACAGAACAAATAAATATAAATTACATAAATTATAATACCTTAATAAAAAGTACAGATAAATTACATAAATTATAATCCCTTAATAAAAAATACATATAAATAATAATAACGTAATAAAGAATACAGATAAATTATAATACCTTAATTAAAAATACAGATAAATTAGAATACCTTAATTAAAAATACAGATAAATTACATAAATTATAATACCTTAATAAAAAATTACGGAAAAATTCCTCGTAAAAAATATATATGTATACAAATTTATTCCGAATCTGATGAATAATCTGAAGTAGCAGAATCAGAATTTTCGTCAAATTCGCCAATCTCTCTCTCTCCAAATCCTCAAATACCTCGTAATCGTCATCCATACATGTGAAGTCAACGACTTCAAGCGACGGCTCGGTCTCACCAAGTATACCAATTGCATTTTCCTGCAACGGCTCGTGCTCCGAAATACGATATACTCTTCCTCTTGGGTGTATCGCCGTAACTGTCATCCACGGATCTTGCCTGTTCGTAACCCGGGGGTATCTTATGTAGCATACCTGATCCGCTTGTGACGTAAGAATGAATGGATCGTATTTCCGAAGTCGCTTTCGAGAGTGGACAGAAGTCACACCGAATTCGTCCTGGCATAGACCTTCCACATGATCATACCAATCGCAATAGAATACAATGTACTTCAAACCGATCATGCCTGGATAGTGGACTTCTAGTATTTCGCGGAGTCTACCGTAGTAGACAAAGTCTCCGGTTGTAGACGATATACCATAATTGCAAGTTATCCTTGAGCTCCCTTCATGATAATCCTTAAAAGCATAACCCCGAGTGCAGTACATCGGATATGACGTTGCAATAAACGTAGGGCCAGACACCATCTCAACTAGCCATGTGGGAAACGATACCCATGAATTAGTCATCGATCCAACCTATACCAAATGTGGATAATATTAATCATCACCAGTAGCTAAAATTTCATATCTATATAAACATGTAATTAAAACTTAGTTAAAATCGAGCATCATTAAACACTTACATGCCATTTCAACCATTCCAAAAACTCATCATGTTTCTTAACCGTTAGCTCATCCTCTGTGTAATTTGGATACCACTCGCGTATTTAGGCCATGTATATCATGTTAATCAACAAATACATTAGGAAAAAACGTACTATGAAAAAAAATTATTCACTACTTCAAAATACAAATTAATTACATATGTACCTCTCATATTCCAAAACGTCATCGCAGTTTGTCAGAATATACGTATGCATGTGCCGCTGTTCCTCCTCTGTTAGTCGTCGGGGCCTCCCTTTTCCACTAAGCCGTCCAATTTGTGTAAATATGTTTGGGACTAAGACCGGATAACTCGGTGGAACTCCTCCATCATCATGCGATGTAGGTCGTCTGCTTTTAGTTTTGACCGAAGATGAAAAGTAGTAGCCGGCAAAGTTCGAGGTTTCTTCATTAATGCTTTGTGCGACAATAGAACCCTCGACTCTTGCAAGATTTTTCACATTCTTCTTTAGGTGGAATATATACCGTTCAAAAGGATACATCCATCGGTATTGAACTGGTCCGCCAAGTGCTGCTTCTCTAGGGAGATGAATAGGAAGATGTTCCATAACATCGAAAAAGGCCGGTGGAAAAATTTTCTCGAGATTGCAAAAAAGAACGAGTATCTTTTTCTCCAAATTTCGGATACCATCTACTGAAAGTGATCTCGTACATAGATCCCAGAAGAAAGCACTGATCCATGCATAATTGATCTAATTTAAATTAGTTTTATATTTTTTTACCATATTTAACCTTTTTAAAATTAACATAGAGAAATTGATTGAACTAGCATTAAAAAAACTTAAAGTTCATAAATACTGCCCACGTTAATTTTAGGGTATTATTATTATCTACCCTTAGATAACATAAATATTAGTTGCCCGGCTTTGACACTATTGGACCACCCCTGTAGTCAGCGAAATGTCTGAAAACACCCTACAAATGAAAGACACAACCTATAACACACTTTTAAGAGTATGCTGCATGACGTAACAAGCAACATATACAAAAGTGTTGTCAGTAAGCGACAACAATATCTTAGTAGGATTTTTTTTATATAATCATTAATATTCCATAAAGGCGGAAACTGAAAAGTTGCGTCTTTTAAGGGTAAGATATACATAAAAGTAAATATAGTCTTAAGAAAGACTTTCTTCCTTCGCTGTTTCACTCTGCGAGCACAGAACAATTGATAGAAGAGAAGACTGGATCGTTGCCCCTTCCTACAGCCGAGAGTAAGGTAAAACTCACCTGATTCCATTATGTTTTTTTTCGACACCGATTGAGTGAATAAAGCAATCAAATTCACAAAATTTTGGACTTTCTAGATGGGAGATATTGAGTTACCTCAGAGAATCCTCGCCGCCGGGCAAGCCCCAATCAGAGAGCTAGTCAATATTTACCAAAAAATGACACTCCTTTCGGACATAGAAGTCGCACTGGAAGACTATGAACATGATTGCTGTCAAGAAAACCACACCGAACCCCATCCCTGCTGCTCCCATCTCTCCTGATCGGTTGGTGGCAGATATTGCTTCCCATTATGCCGACGGGTCACCCCTAGCAGAGCCGGATGGAAGACGTACTAGAACAGAAGCCACAAACGACGGCTACCACTACCATCAACTGCCTTCTGAGGAGACATTAGCCGAGAAACAGCGAAGCCAAGTATTTTGCCTCAATTTAGATCCCTAGCTTCCTCAAGTAGCGAATAACGAGGGGAATACATAAAATGTTAACGGATAAAATCTATAATTATACCGTTAAGAATGATAACCAAAATGGGACCCAACTGTAATAGTATATAATATATGCTAACATTGTTAACGTATCATACAACACTTGAAAATCACATTGAACAAGCATTACCTCCAACGCAGTGTGCGGCTGTTAAACGTATGGTTCTTTATTTTTGTGTAGGCGAACCCCCACGTTGACGGATACGCTCTACCGCCTTCACATGTGACAATAACCGAGAACCAACCAAGCCAGGTAATTGCGAAAACACATCCCAAATCTTCCGGATTTTAGCATTAGATTAACAAAGCAGGCGTTAACAAGTTAAACACAGCTATGCTAACGAACTGTCATATAATATAAGCCAACATTGTTAACGGTTCAACGCTTGTGAAAAATGAATATTGCCTGTGAAACAGTTGATTACATTCTTCCTCGACGTGCATGTGGATAACGAGATTAACGCATAAATGTTAACGGATACCACATACGATGCTATCGCTAAAAATGTTATCGACAGAGTCACCCAAATTCGATATGTAGTTCATTCATGCTAACATTGTTAACAACAAGCCTTAGATTCACAAAGTAGTTGTTAAACACTTCTACACGCCACATGTTAATCCTACTGTCATCCTACCATCCACTTTTGAATGTCATATAGTATAAGACAATGTTTGTTAACGGTTTAAAGCTTGCGAAATAGCTTGTTGCATGTGAAATGACGGATTCATTTTTTTTTTGCATAGGGAAACACCAACGGCGAAGGATATACTCCACCGCTTTCACAGGAGACGTCAGCCGAGAAACTACGAAGCCAGCTTTTTGCAAAATTATCTTCTTCATCGGTTTGCATCAATTTGTAGACTTAGCCTAAGGAATTAGTGGACAACGAGTTTAACACATAAATATTAACGGCTAACGAACTGTCATATAATGTAAGCCAACGTTGTTAATGGTTAAACGCTTGTGAAAACGAATATATTGCATGTGAAACAGCTGATTACATTCTTCCTCGACGTGCATGTAGATAACGAGACTAACACAGAAACGTTAACGGATAACAAATACGATGCTATCGCTAAAAATTTTATCGACAGAGTTACACAAATTCGATATGTAGTTATTTCATGCTAACATTGTTGAAGTAGTTGTTAACCACTTCTACACGCCAAATATATTGCATGTGAAAGACATGCATGTAGATAATGAGACTAACGCAGAAATGTTAACGGATAACAAATACGATGCTATCGCTAAAAATGTTATCGACAGAGTCACACAAATTCGATATATAGTTAATTCATGCTAACATTGTTAAAGTAGTTAACTACTTATACATGCCAATTACAAGAATGGATAGCGCATGCGATTCTATTTGATAAGAATGTTAACGCAACCAATTGTAATATTAGATCATTCATGCTAACATCGTTAACGCTTTAGATGGCAGCAACTGAAATTCGTCTTTTAGCCTATGAAAGTAGTGGATAACAAATTTAACACATAATTTTAACAGACAACGCATGTCATTATGTCGATGAGAATGTTAACAGCAACGCATGTGATTATATCGATAAGAATGTTAGCGTCTTAAAGTGGTACAGATGGTAGGCCACCTCACCAATGTTATTTTAAAAACACCTTCCGTAAATATTATATGTATGCAGTAAGAAAAAGAAGGGGAATCCGAGCAGCTAAACGTGTCAGCAAGGGGTACATCTGAGACCCAAGTCATCCCACCCTACTCCGATAAAGTGCCGAACCAAGATACAAGGGTCGATGGGTCCACCGAGGGGCAACCCAATGCGTTAGAAGGCGGACAAGTTGGTGATATGATAAAAAAATTAGCATCCCCTCTTGACAATTTCTTTTAAGAAAAATTGTCCTAATCTCGTTAACATTTCTAACTTCTTCTAAATTACAGAATGTCAATCAAGATACATCGGTGTACGAGGTAAATTGTGGAGAGAACGTAGAAGAAGGTATCGTGATAACGCCAGATGGCAGAATGTTTTTATTCTTAGAATCAAGTTGCAGACGGCGGCGACATCACAATCTTAAAAAAATCTTTTACTTTTTACCTGCATTAAATACTATTGTCGGGGGAGAAGAAGGAAACTCAGCGAATGGAGAAAAATAATGACGTCATCGGCAATAGAGTTAAAAGTGTCAAAATTTACTGACATGGACGTAGTCAACTAATTTTGGATTATTTGATGACAAATACTTAAAATTTGGGTCAACCTATGATATTCACCAAAATGATCCTTTTAAAGTACCAAATGTAGCATTAGTTAAAAACTAAAAAAAAATTGAGTATCATATTGAAAGAAGAAGAATCGTGAATCGAATCAAATCTTGAGTGGGCAGGAGAATCACGATGGCCGGATCTCTATTCCCGCCGCGTCGGAGCCCAAAGCTCCTCACTCATCTGACTACGCTCCTTACCTTCGATCCTAACGAAGTCACTCCTCCTCCGCCTGCTCCCATCTCCGGCGATGCCGCCACCACCATGAGGAGCGACCATGGCTTTGACCGCTTTGAATGATCTCTACTATGTCCTCGCGACAAAACCCGAGCAGGTACTGGTATTTTGTTTTTTTTTCATTTAAACCCTAGATAATCCCGAGAATTAACTCTTCTTCACGGAGATTCCCCCTTTTTTTTTTATCGATACAGGTTAATAAGTAGACTTGCTTCTCTGTTCGATTAGTTTTCACGGATGAACAGTTTGAGAATTGATAGATGCTACTGGTTTTGTTCGATTTGGTCCTTTTGTTTTCTAGAGGAATGGCATTAAGATTGAGAATGTGTGTGATTTCTCTGAATTCTGTTGAAATTTGGGGGAAAACTAATTCTTTCCCCCTGCTTTAGGAGAAGATCACCCCCAAGAGTCTAGTGTCATTGTCTCGTGCCATCTCAAAGTTTTGTGGACTGCTGGGTTTGCGTCTGGTGTAGGAGCAGCTTTAGGTTGGCAAGGTTCGTGTTCCTCTGTGGACTATTGATTCGTTGGTTTGTATCGCTGGAGTTCGTCATATTGGAGCTCTGAATTAGCTCCATGAAGCCTAAATGAAATTGGAGATGGAAAAGCACTAAAAAGCAAAATGAGAAAAATCTTAGTGTAACCCAATTCTCTAAGAGTTAGCTTTCGTTTCCTCTTCTGATTTGATGCTTCTCTAGTGCTTTCTTTCAGTGGCGAAAAGAGTTAAAATGCTGAGGCTTTCTCTTACAGGTGGTGAATCTTTGGATATAACAATGGTTTCTCACCTCTTCTTTTTTTCCGACTTTGATTACATGTTTCAATATAAACTTTGTTTTGAATGTTTCAACTCTACACGCAGGAGCGGCTATGGTGGCTTTTGCTTTTGCTTGGGATCGGGAAAGCTCTACAACTGCAGTTTCATGCCTTGACCATATCCTTAGGCAAGATGCAACACGAATGCAGAAAGAGCTAGTGAATGTGTAAGCATCCGATCACGCTTCTCGAGACTTATGGTGTTATTGATTTCTTCTTTAACATTAAGCAGATTCTGACCTTTGATGGATCTTTATATAATGCAATATATCTTTCTTAGCTTGATTCTTCTATTCTTGACTTTGCTGACCTTTTTCCAAACTACAGCTTAGTCAGGTCCAATAGAGGTGAAGCTTGGAGGTGGCAACTTATGTCCAAGCATTTCTACCCTGAAGCTATTTACAGTGATGAAGGAGACAAACCTCAAATGCGCTGGCGTAGACGTAGTACTTTCACAGAAATTGCCTCTTCTTATGATGATGTAAATGAAGCCAAACCTCAGAGAACCTACAATGGCTTACCAAACCCTCACAATCGAAGCACTTCACATGGATCTGAGTACTACCGTATCTTAGTTGTTAGTTCCAAAAACCACTGCAAATGCGTCACATCAGTCTGGAGAAAAACCACCGAGTTCAATCCTTATGTTTCTCCTTCCCCTGCCCCTAAGAGTGAGTTCTTATTACTCTCTATCCGGTTTCACATCCTATCGAGTTTATGAGTTTGATTGATTGATCTTGGTTTCGTGCAGACATGATGAACTTGGTGAAGGATACGCTTGGGAAATGGGGGAAGATGGCAGCGGATGCCACCAAGAAGGCAGATGATCTCAGTGATGATTTTGATCTGATGATCTCATATGAACTTGTGGTACTTCCGGTGAACCAGCTGAAGGCAGTGAACCCATCAACAAGCAGAGTGAACACATCTGATAAATACATACAAGTGATTTCCGTAGACAACCACAAGTTCTGTTTTATGGGGTTTGTGACTTATGAAAGAGCTGTGAAGAGCCTTAGTGGTTTTGTGCATTAAATATGGAACAGTGTGTTTAGTCTTTGATACCGTTTCGGTTTGTGTTGTAGATTTTGCCCTCCTGGCGTTTGATCATAAACATTACTTTTGTTCATTTGCTTTTGTATGATTAAATTCTTATTTGTTTCCTAAATATATAATCTTTCTTATACATTTAGAAATATTTCCTAAATTTTGGAATTTAGGAACCCGTTTTGAATTTTTAAGAAATTTTTTTACGAATTTAGGAAAGCCTTCTTTAGTTTCTAGAAATGGTTCTTACAAATTTAAAAAAAGTCCTAAATCATATGTTAATTACTTGGTCAAATAGAAATTTAGATAGTTTTTCTAGAAAAGCCTTCATAGATTTATATAAAAGTTTTTCAATGTTTTAAAAAATCATCTTAAACATTTAGTAAGTCCTTCTAAAGTTATAGGAAGATCTTACTAAAATTTGTATGAATATTTCCTAAATAGCTAAATATGTTTCCTAAATTTTGGAATTTAGAAAGCAATTTTGAATTTTTAGAAAGCAATTTACAAATTTAGGAAAATCATTTTAAATCGTATGTTTGAATTTTTACTAAATTGTATGTTTACTATTTGATCAAATAAAAATCCAGGGAGTCTTTCTAAACTTATAGGAAGACCTTCCTAAAAGTTAGAAAACCTTCGTAGATTTGTATAAAAGTTTTTCAATGATTTAAAAAAACATCTTAAACATTTAGTAAGTCCTTCTAAAGTTTTAGGAAGACTTTACTAAAATTTGTATGAATATTTTCTAAATAGTTAAATGTGTTTCCTAAATTTTGAAATTAAACCCGTTTTGAATTTTTAGAAAAAATTCTTATGAATTTAGGAAAGCCTTCTTTAGTTTCTAGAAATGGTTCTTACAAATTTAAAAAAATCCTCCTCAATCATGTTTATCACTTCTTGGTCAAATAGAAATTTAGACAGTTTTTCTAGAAAAACCTTCATAGATTTATATAAAAGTTTTTCAATGTTTTAAAAAATCATCTTAAATATTTAGTAAGTCCTTCTAAAGTTTTAGGAATACCTTACTAAAATTTGTATGAATATTTCCTAAATAGCTAAATGTGTTTCCTAAATTTTAGAATTTAGAACGCAATTTTGAATTTTTAGGAAGGGATTTACAAATTTAGGAAAATCCTTTTAAATCGTATGTTTGAATTTTTACTAAATTGTATGTTTACTATTTGATCAAATAAAAATCCAGGAAGTCTTTCTAAACTTATAGGAAGACCTTCCTAAATGTTAGAAAACCTTCATAGATTTGTATAAAAGTTTTTCAATGATTTAAAAAAACATCTTAAACATTTAGTAAGTCCTTCTAAAATTTTAGGAAGACCTTACTAAAATTTGTATGAATATTTTCTAAATAGCTAAATGTGTTTCCTAAATTTTGAAATTTAGGAAGCAATTTTGAATTTTTAGGAACGATTTTACAAATTTATGAAAATCTTTCTAAATCGTATGTTTGAATTTTTACTAAATTGTATGTTTACTATTTGATCAAATAAAAATCTAGGAAGTTTTTCTAAACTTTTAGGAAGAACCTTCGTAAATGTTTAGAAAGTTTTTCTAATGTTTGAAAAATCCTTTGTAAATGTTTAGGAAATCCTTTAAAACTTTTAGGAAGACCTTAATAAAACGTTTAGGAAATCCTTCTATTATGATATATGCGAAACACTATCATAATTTTTAGAAAGAAGTTTTAGGAAGAGTTCTTACAAATTTAGGAAAGCTTTTCTTAAATTTTTATAAATAATTCTTACAAATTTAGAAAAATCCTCCTAAATAATATGTTAATTATTGTTGGTCAAATAGAAATTTAGGAAGTATTTCTAAACTTTTAGAAAAGCCTTCATAGATTTATAGAAAAGTTTCTTAATGTTTTACAAAATCATCTTAAAACATTACAGAGATGGAAGCAACTGTAGTGTCAGCGAGGTCTTTTACATGGCAATCAAATTTAACACGTTCTATTGCCTGAATGTCTGAGCGAAGCTTCAAGTCTACTGGTTTGTGATATCCCTGCCTTAACTAGACCCTGAAACAGAGAAACAACATTGGAATGATTAATTAACCTTCATGAGACAACTAAAGTAGATAGAAAGAGCAATGACAATCCTTTTCCTATGCAACAAAAATCAATTATATGAGTAAACTTTTATCATCAAACTAAACACAAGTTCATATGCACTGTATAAAACTATGACAAGTTATCCACAAACACAACATTTTTAAAACTATGATGATCTGATGTTTAATAAGGCTTCTTAAGGATTCAGGAAGACATTCCTAAAATATTAGGGGAATCCTTCCTAAAAAATAAGAAGGCCTTCGCGAATTGAAAATCCAACAAGAGGTCTTGGCTAAGGCATTGCTTCAGTTTACCTTATTTTATTTCTCAGTATCTTGAATTGATATAGAAAAGTAAAAAGGATCAATTAATTGCTTGCACACGAGCTTACTAAAAAATAGGGGACATACCACAAGTTTCCTCAGTAGAACGCCGGTAATGTTTCTCCACTGTATCAATTCCAGCAAATGCAAAGCACAAACCACTAGAAAGAAACATAAGAAGAGACAAATTGGATAAGTATACAACATCGAACAAGTATAAGCCGCTCAAAGAAAACCACAACTAAGAAACAATATAGTAACTAACTAATGAATACCAAGTCTGTTAAAAACTTATCCTCAAGATGATGACGAAGAAAGAAAATTGAGGATTCGAGATAAAAATGCCCAAAACAGACGAGGTATCATCGTATCTATATAAATTCAAATTCATCACCACTCAGTAACCAGATCTTTGATGATGTGAAATCTCATCGTAGTTGCATTAAAATTAAAAAAGGGACATAGCTCTAGAAATCCTAACTATAGCTCAGAATTAGTAGACGGATGCTCTAGTGGGATCACAAGGAAAATACCTTCAAAATCATAATCCGCCGACTGTGGGGATCGAACCCACGGCCACGTGATTAAAAGTCACGCGCTCTACCACTGAGCTAAGTCGGCATCTGTTGTATGTAGAGCAATTATAAAAGGCTTTATTTATTTTATCATACGATATGATTCATGGATAAAGAAGTTATCAGTAAGAAAAAATTGACACTTTGGATTATCCAGCAGACATCTTAACCAAGACTGTCTCAAGTGGTAAACTAGGTCCAGTTTTAAAAAGGCTAAAGTGCCTAAGCCATACTCATGTTTGTGTAAAACACATCAGAAATTAGCATTTGTAGAAACATGAATATTTTTCAACTACCGTAAAAATGTGGTTTAGTGTTCTATCTCTTACCCATATGTATAGTAGACAATAGACATAAGGGAAAATGGCATGCCGAATTGGTCCTTGAATCAATAATGCTTCTTGTATTGAACATGGTGATGGGTTTTACTTTGTGCAAAAGAAAAGAAAAAGGATTACGACTTTGAGTTGTAATCAGAATAGTTTTTCTTTATGAATGACTTGGACAAAGAAACTTGACGAGAAAAAGAAACAGAGTAAATCTGAAAATTGTATTTTTTTTTAATTAAGACACAACAAACTTTAAATAGTTATTTGACATAATCGAATGTAACCGTTCCTAACTTTTCGGAACTGTTATAACAACACACCCTGTTGAATTTACATAGATACTTACTAGTATAATTATATAACAAACAACTTCTGTAGAGAACTTACGTGGGGCAAGAACTTGCTTTGAGAACTGTCTCATTTCTAGAAAATGTTTTACAGAGGTACAAATATCTTTCATTTTGTTTCCATAATTGCAATCTTGTATTTGGAAAAGATTATTTCTTTTCCTTAATTGCATTCTTGTTGATAGTAAAGTTTATATTTATGTACATGCAGGTGATGTTCTGTCTTGGAAAGAAAGACCCCTCTCTTTACAAACAAGACTGAAATTTGTATATTTTAGAGTTTGTGGCTTCCCGGTTTGCAAATCAGTTTGCAAATCATAAGCAATGCTCCAAATCTCGAAGTTTTCACCTTGGTAAATTCTTAGAACTGTACTTCTAACTTATCCAATGCTTAATAGAGTTTATTCTTGCTGATTATAATGGTTTTTTCTTTTCCAACTTTTATGTGGTATTTGTAGGATGCAAATGATGTAGCTGAGGTGTCAGTTAGGATTGTTGCATAGACATGCTTTCATGAATGTCCTATCTAGATTACTATCAAGTTTTTGTTTCTAATAAAAGAACATATTTACATTCTTGCACTACCCTTGCACTAACCTCATCAAAACAACATGTTTTTATTTCTAGATGAGCATGAGTGGATTGTTTATGTTGATTTTTCATCATGGTAATGCTGGAACTATGATATTTGATCGTATGTTTTTTTGGTGTTTTTTTTCTTTGTCGTTCGTTTGAGAAGGCAAAGTTGGATTACTAAATTGGGTGTGTGTCCCTGTCTTGATCTTGACGCAACATAATTCAAAAGCTATGAGGATTTCAAAATATTCATTGCTTCTTTTCTAGGATCCTTGTGAGATTCTTATATCAAGAAATATAGACTACTAGACTTGAGGAATGATGATGACTCATTGGAAACATGGATAGAGATGCAATTATCCTACCAAATCCTTGGCATACATACATTACATAACTTGGCAAGGATTTCATAGAGGGAGACTTGGCTCTCATGTAGAAGGTTAGTATCCGGAGTTACTTCACTTGATGAACTGATGAATGAAAGATCAGGCTTCAGTCTGGGAATCTTCTATATAGCTAATATGACAAAGTGGCTTTAGTTTTCACTACTAATTGCAAACACTCTTTCCCTTTAGTTAATATAGTCGAATTGTTCTTAAAACAAAGTGTGTTTAGTGCCCGTAAATGAGAATATACGTACAAGACTGCTCTTTTGTTAGTGGGTTTAGATCATTGGTGACTGTTTGGCTTTAAAATCATTGGTCACGGGTGGTGTGAATTTATACATGAACACGATCCTAAGGTTGCAGAGGTTGAAACTGAGCCCAGAAGGTAACTTTCTTCTTCTCTTATCACAATGTCATGTTTCGAAACATTAACAGGTTTTCTAACTGAGATTAGTTAGTTGATATTGTTTTCTGTGCACATGATTATTCTGTTACAACTTACAACTTTTTGCAGAGTGGGTTAACACTAAGCTTATATATTCGTTCGGCAGTTGACCCACACGTTCTAGTCAACCTTACAAGTGACACGTGTGATAATACCCCATCTTAATTTTAAGCTAATCGAGCACTAATAACTGTGAAGAACAAGAGAATGGGAGATGTCTCTCGCTGAATACAAGAAAACTCTGAGAAATGGCTATGTAAACAAATAAGATCGGATTCATAAAATGAGACGAGAGATCAAAATCTTTCGAGATTCAAACAAAAACAACATCCGTAATCCATTAAACAAAATAGATATCTAAATTTGACAATAAGATCACGTGGATCAAATGCAAGCATAGACTTTGTGATGTCAGTCAATGAGATCTTTGCAGGTCTCTTCTGGCTATCGAACCCAACCTGCTTTGATATTGTCAAAGCTTCCAACGAGACCATCATCGATGAAATCTCCTCCTCCTCGTTTCACCTTAACTTCTGTGGGTTTCACCGGATAATCACCCGTGAAGCACGCATAGCAGAAGCTCTTAGAGTCTTCCCCCAAGTGTTTCTTTAAAGTATCGAACGACAGAAACGCAAGAGAGTCGCTCCCTATGAAATCCCTAATTTCCTCAACACTCAATCTGTTGGATATCAACTCCTCCGAGCTAGGCGTGTCCACTCCATAGTAACAAGAAGAAACAATAGGAGGGCTCGCGATCCTCATATGAACCTCTTTGGCACCCGCTTCTCTCAATAATCGCACAATCTTAGACGAGGTTGTGCCTCTCACAATCGAATCATCCACCACAACAACTCTCTTCCCTTCTAAAACCCCGCGAACAGGTGATAGCTTTAGCTTCACTCCAAAATCTCTGATCTTCTGCGATGGCTCGATGAATGTCCTCCCTACATAATGAGACCTAATCAGTCCCTGTTGAAACGCCACACCAGACTTAGCAGCGTAACCTAGAGCAGCCACAACACCGGAGTCAGGCACAGCGATCACAACATCGCACTCAACAGGCGACTCGGCAGCCAAAATCTCCCCAAAAACATGCCTAGATTCGTACACGGAACGACCAAACACTATCGAGTTTGGTAACGAGAAGTAAATGTGCTCGAAAATGCATTGCTTGGGCTCAGCATGAGGCATCAAACACTGCGACTTCACACCGTCCTTATCCACAACCAAGACCTCACCAGGATAAACCTCTCTCTCATAAGTTGCTTCAATCAAATCAAGAGCACAAGTCTCCGAAGCGAAAACAACAGCTCCATTGCTTCTCCTACCCATAACCAACGGCCTAAACCCAAACGGGTCACGAACAGCAACAAGCTTATCCTCAGTAACAAACACCATCGAATAAGCACCTTGAAGTTTCTCACAAGCATCAATAATCCTCATGAAAAAGGGTCTAGCTTTAGAGATCGCAATCAAATGAAGCACAACCTCAGTATCAGAGCTAGTATTGAAAATCGAACCGTTCTCTTCAAGCATAGCCCTCAATTGCTTGTAATTCACCAAATTACCATTGTGGGCAACACCGATTGACCCGAATCGATAACCGGCGACGAAAGGCTGAACATTCTTGAGCATGGAGGATCCGGCGGTGGAGTAACGGACATGACCGATAGCGATTTCGCCGGGTAATTGGTCGAGTTTGGACTCGTTGAAAACCTCGGAGACTAAACCAACACCTGTAATGGTCTGAAGAACCTTTTCATCGCTAACGGTTACAATACCTGCACCTTCTTGACCACGATGTTGAAGCGCGTGAAGAGCTAAGTAACAGAGACGCGAAGCTTCCGGATCGCCGTAGATTCCGACGACTCCGCACTCCTCCCGAGGCTTTTCGTCGTCTTCGTTGTAATTGAAAGAGGGACGAGAATGGTCTCCGGTTGCTGAGAGAGAGGACTCAGAGGAGAAATACTGGGAGACTCCATGGACGAGCAAAGGAGAAGGAGAAGAGGAGAGAGAGAGAGGGGAAGGTTTAAGGAAGGGTTTTGGGAGGAGAGACAGAGGTTTATTGGTACAGGGGTTGTTTGGTTTAGGGATTAAAGAGAGGGAAGTGGAGAAGCTGGATGTGGTGGCCGCCATGGATGATTAGAGGAAGATGGGTCACAGGAAGCGAAGAAGACAAAATGAGTTCGTAGGTTTTTGTTGTTTGGTCTTATTTGGGGCTAAACTGTGTTATGTGATTGTGAAAGAAAGGGTTAACAAGCCGAGTCGCGAAGGGTTTTGCCACCTGCCGAATCTTTTCTTTCCTTTAGGGGTTTATTGGTTTTTTTTTGTAAATAAAATTGAAATTTAAAATAGGGAATTTTAATATGTAGCACCATTCTCTAGTCGATTTACAAAATTAGCATTTCTTTTAAATGTTCTTTTTTAGCATTACCATAATTATTAGATGAGTAAGAAACTTAGACTCGATGTTTTAAGTAGGGCTAGATATAATATCCATTAGATTTGCTTCGATCCATTATTCGTTTCAATTTGATCCCAAAAATTCGGATATTTGTAATTTTATGAAACAAAGCAAATATTAAAATTTAATATCAGTTAAAAACGAAGCAAATAACAGATAGTAAAGTGTTAAAAGACGGATATTCGCTCTGCTCCGGTATAAATATATATATATATATGT